>JBBPBX010087984.1:0-14591 GCA_038048925.1 Garcialebias charrua
GAAACGTTTCTACAATTTTTTGCTTTGTTTTGTTTTTTTTGTTTTTTGAATGTCCAGAGGACCAGACTTAGCTTTTTTAGATTTTTCTACCTGGATTATTGAGCATGCATCAGGGTAGACAGAAAACAAGTTCTACTCACTGCAGGTGTTCACAAACAGGTGACTCAGGAGACAAGCTAGAGCAACAGTCAGGAGGCAGGATGACAAAGGTAGGCAGGAGGCATAACCGGACACAAGTCCATCCATGAGGCAGGTGCAGGAGGTGTTCTGTGTAGAAATTCACACAAACTTGAACATTTGCAGTTAAAGCTGGACAATGACCTGCAAAGAGAACAAGAAAAACAGACAGAAAACAACTTCTCCTTACCTGTGTGGTGTGATGTGGTGTACATTTGTAGAGATGGAGGTGGTACAGGAGGCTGGTCAATGAGGCAAGAGCAACATGTTGGTTCTGTTGAAACCCACACACAGACATCAACATCTGCAGAAATGAAAACACAGACAAGAACAACTTATCCTTACCTGTGTGGTGTGGTGTACATTTGTGGAGATGGGGGAGGTACAAGAGGCTGGTCCATGAGGCAAGAGCAGCAGGTTGGACGTTGGTTCTGTTGAAACCCACACATAGATGTCAACATCTGCAGAAATGAAAACATAGACAAGAACAACTTCTCCTTACCTGTGTGGTGTGGTAAGGATGTGTGCTGATGGAGGAGCTAGAGGAGGCTGGACCATGAGGAGAGAGCAGCAGGTTGGTTATGTTGAAACCCACACACAGACGTCAACATCTGCAAAAATGAAAACACAGACAAGAACAACTTCTCCTTACCTGTGTGGTGTGGTGCACATGTGTGGATGGACCAGGGGGGCGTGATGCTTTGGAAGCTGTCGAGAGAGAGGTGATGATTACAGTAGATGTACAGTAGCTATAACATAAAACAAAAAATTAAGTTAAAAAATTAGCGTGTCTTTGCTTTACCTTTCCGACGATGCTGTGCTGATATGTGAAAGTGGGTAGGTCAGTGAAAGGATGGTGGAGCTGGTGGAGAGGAGGGGGAGGAGGAGGAGCAGCAGGTTGTGAACATAAGCAGATCCAAAATGATTAACAGATGAAGTTACTATGTGTAACATGACACAACTCTGAAAAAAAAAATCATTATAGTACTGTACCTGGAGGGAGGGAGCGGGGGGGGGTGTCTTTTACTGGGGAGAGGGTGAGTTGTCCATGGACTCCTCCTGGCTTGCTGCAGGAGGACTGGATGCCCTTTCTTCTGGTACACCAGCAGATCCTGGAGGCTGTGCAGAGACCTTTGTAACGAATTGGAGCATGCTACTCTGCACCTGCTCTTGCTTTTTGTCATCCAGGATCTGCTGGTAACACGCAATGTCGTTCAGGACAGCCCTAGAGACCCTGGAGAACCTCTCCCCATTGGCATCCTGCGCCTCCATCGTTGAGGTCTTTAAAGGCCTTCACCATCTCCTGCCTGGTGAAGGTCTTGGCTGGACTGATGGGGGTGACCTGCTCCTCTTCCTCATCCGGGACATCCCTGTCCAGCTGCATCAGGTCGTCTGGGAAGAAATCCTGGCCTGCTTCACCAAGCAGCTGTTGGACATCGTCCTTGTCCATGTTGAGCTCCAGTGACCTGCCCATCCTCACAACGTCCTCGATGACACTGTCCACTTCCTGGGAATCGTGTGCCTCCTGAACAAGATGTGGACACAGCTTCTTCCACACGCCTCACAAGTTGTTCTGTGTCACCCGTTCCCAGGAACGACCAATGTTCAGCACAGCATCGTGGATGTTGTACTGTCTCCAGAAGTCTTTCAGGGTGACATCTTGAGACTTCTCGGTTGCCTCCAAAGCGTCACTAATGACCCTTTGAAGGTAGTACGCCTTGAACGTACTGATCACCCCCTGGTCCATTGGCTGGATCAAAGACGTGGTATTGGGAGGCAGGTACACCACCTTCACATTCGTGTGCAACTCAGTGAGATCAGGAGGGTGCCCTGGAGCGTTGTCCAACACCAGCAGGACTTTAAAAGAAATCTTCTTGGTTTTGCAAAATCGTCGGACATCTGGCACAAAGTGGTTGGTGAACCAATTTGAAAACACAGCCAGTGTCACCCAGGCCTTCCGATTTGCGGTCCAATAGACTGGCAACTGTCTTTTATTAATATTTTTGAAGGCTCTGGGGTTTTCAAATTGGTACACCAACAACGGCTTGAGTTTGCAATCCCCAGAAGCATTACCCCCGAACAGCAACGTCAAACGCTCCTTGCCGACCTTGTGACCTGGTGCTATTCATTTGTCCCTGCTAATGTAGGTCCAGTCGGGCAAACGCTTCCAGAACAGCCCTGTCTCATCGACATTGAACACCTGCTGGGTAGTGTACCCGCCGTCCCTGATGATCTCAGCCAGTGTTTCAGGGAAGGCCGCAGCTGCTTCGTGGTCAGCACCGGCGGCCTCACCTGTTTAAATGCACACAAACATCACACGGTAAAGCTGTTGTAACACTGTAATAAAAGGAACAATGAAAAAAAAATTGTAAGTCGGGGACTACCTGTTAAAAAATAAAAAATGAGAAATTAAATGCTCACCCTGTATCTTGAGGTTGTGGAAGTTGCTTCTCTCCTTAAAACGTTGAAACCAACCTTTTGAGGCGTTGAACTGCTCAGGTCCACTGCCCCCCTCTCTCCCCCATCACCCCCCCTGACGTGCTGCCTGACGTCCCTTCTCCTGCGCTCTGTGCAGACGTGCCTTCGCCAGAATCGCTCTGTGCACCCCCCCTTCACCTCCCCCACTCCTCGCTTGTTCTTGCAGCCTACGATAAATCATCCTCGCCTTTTCACATGTCACTGACATGCTCACGGGCACACGCCTTTGCGAACAGTCTTCCAGCCATAGCACAAGCAACCTCTCCATCTCCACAATCAAACCTGTCCTCTGTTTTGTTATAATGGTCGACCTCATGGGAGCCGAATCACACACGTGTTTTAAAATGCGCTCTCTGTCCTTTGTAATCATTCCCACAGTCGACCTGTCTAACTCTAGCTTGTCTCCAATCGCGCTCTGTGTCATGCCCTGATCTGACATTTTTTATAATTTTTAGCTTTGTCTCCAGCGTAATTGTTTTACGCTGTTCCTTACCCTCGCCCGCATCCGCAGATTTTCCACTTCTCTATCCACTTGGCTTCGGTCCCATTTTGAAAAAAAGCTAACGTTAACTCGCTACAATGCTAAGCTAATGCTAACTCGTTCGTTGTTCGTATGTCTTGTTCAATCGCCGAATCTAACCCACGTGGGTCCAAATAGCGCGCCCCTTTAAATAGTACCGCTTTACCTGTACGTATCCCTCCGCCGCCAGGTACACTGCTGCTGTATGTACTTCCGCCGGCAGCCCAACCCCCACTCTCACTCGCGGTAGTTTTCCACTCACTGTCATGCGCCAACACACAACAGCCAAGGCAATCCCCTCCCCCACCGTGCTCTAATGACGCACTTATGCCGTAGCTCGATTACATATTTTTCAACGTGGTTCGTTCGTAAGTCCCGTATTTTGTGCCGTATCTCTATGTCATTCTTTCAACGGGGCTTGTTCGTAAGTCTGAGTTGCCGTAGGTCGAGGGCGCCGTAAGTCGAGGGTTCCCTGTATATATATACTTTGTGAATATATATATATATGTATAAACTGAATTGAATTGAATGTTTTTTGTCATTTGGACAGTGTGAGCTGACTGTTTAATGGTGGTTTGGGTAACAAAGGAGAAGCAGCACTAACAAAAACAGGTTAAATATCCAGAACAAAGAGTGGCTCCATCCTTCACATCAGACCAGGTTTTCCCCAAAATGCACTTCAATTATCTGCATATCTCATGCTGTTTTTTAGGACACCACCTAAATGTGACTCAATCGATTTATGAAAATCTGTTCAGTGGTTCAAGAGATAATTTGGTAACAAACTAACACAAAACATGCCTGCCTGTGTTTTGCATCTCAGTGGTGAGTGATGATTAAAAGCAATGGAGGAATTCACCAGCTGTAAATGTTTTATCCTGCAAATGTTCACAGTAAGTTGGCTCTTATCCCACATGGCACTGTGCAAAAAGGTTCAGCATAGATCTAAGATTAGAACTCACTCAACCAGTTAAACTACAAAAATAACATAACCATTGCTGGGAAACTGGAGCAAAGTATGACAATAGAAAACTATGATCATCAATCTATTAATCATGAAACACCCGCTTTGAATGTTATCAACATCAGGCTGAACTGAGGGCAAAGAAACGCCAAAGAAACTGACATATCAATCATTCC
Source organism: Garcialebias charrua (assembly GCA_038048925.1). Classification (NCBI taxonomy): domain Eukaryota; kingdom Metazoa; phylum Chordata; class Actinopteri; order Cyprinodontiformes; family Rivulidae; genus Garcialebias; species Garcialebias charrua. The sequence goes on from JBBPBX010087984.1 coordinate 4,316, forward strand.
TCCTCGTAGATATCGTAAACATTTATCATCACAACTTGCACGTGTTCCTAAACTCACATGGAGTAAATGAGAAGCTCATCAGCCGACAGAGACAACACAAGCTCTTTCACTTTTGGAGTAAACAGAGAAAAACACAAAAAGCTTTGTAAAACCTGCAAATGTTGCTGCAGAGAGTTTCCTGCAGCATCAGCAACATTTTAGGGCTCAAGGTTACAAAATCCATCCCTTCTGTTTAGGTTCATTTTAACAAGTTTTGTTAACCTTTCACTTTGCTGTAATTAAAAACTGGAGCTGTTAAAAACTAAATTACTCAAATAAGTCATAATGAAACTAGTTGTGCTTTCACATTTGAAGGACAACCAGCAGAGACTGATGACCACATACACCTTTATGATCACCTGACAGCTAGAATAGATAACATCATTCATAAATCTTTTAATGATAGACAACTTTTTTCATTCAACTTTTATTTAGGCAGGTTAATCCCATTGAGCCTCGAGGACTCATTTACAAGAGAGACCTGGTTTCAAAGAATGATGACAACAGCGACAACAATAGACAATCATAAGAGAGGCATACAGATTTTTTTTTTTTGTTAAAAAAAAGATGTCAAAAAGTAGCAAAACAGACAGATTATTAGGCAAATGTAGAAAACTAAAAACAGGAACATCTCTGCATTGCTTTTTGCCAGGATTCCAACAGATTCTTAAAGCCATTTAGAGAGGACAAGGTCGAGATCTTCAGATCTTTTTGTAAGATACTCCATGAAGCAGGAGCGGAGTAGGAGAAGGCCCTTTTGCCAAGCTCAGTCCTCACTTAGGGAACACTGCAGGTAATCATGTCCTGAGAGCGCACACTGTAGCTGCACTCACGCAAAGACATGTAGGAGGAGATGTATGAAGGCAGCAGACCAAGAAGTGATTTAAAGATGAAAATGTACCAGTGGAAGAGTCTGTGTGAAGTTAATGATGTCCAGTTAACCAGTGAATACAGGGTGCAGTGGTGGGTACGATAATCACAGCCAGTTATGAATCTTAGTGCACCATGATAGACAGCATCCAACATCTGCAGGGTGCTTGTAGGAGCGTTCATGTAGATAATGTCACCGTAATCAATGGAGGGAAGGAAAGTCACAGATACAAGGTGTTTCCTAGCATTCAGTGTTAGACATGATCTGTTTCTGAAAAAGAAACCCAGTTTAACTTTCAGTTTCTTTACTAGGTTTTCCACGTGGGGTTTAAAAGAGAGATGCGAATTGACCAGAATACCCAAATATTTATAGGAATCAACTAACTCAAGGATAAAATCAGAGGAAGAACTGCTGGGACTGACTTCCTATTGAAAAAAACATCCCTTTGGTTTTATCAGCATTTAGGACAAGTTTGAGATGGAACAAATCTGACTGGATGATGTCAAAAGCAGATCGCAAAAGCTGGAAAGCCTTAGCAACTGTTTTACCTTGACAATAAACAACTGTGTCATCAGCATAGAAATGTAAGGATGCATCAGGGATGCTCTGACCAACATTACCTATGTAGATTGAAAGAGGGTGGGTCCTAAGACAGAGCCTTGTGGTACCCCATTGTTGACTGTTAAATAACTGGAAGAAGTACAGTACCATTATGTTGAACACATTGCCTCCGATCGGAAAGATAATTAGAAAACCAATGGTGTGATCAGAGAAACCGATTTCTGAGAGCTTATGACACAAGATGTTATGATCCACTGTGTCAAAAGCTTTAGAGAGGTCTAAAAAAAGTGCAGCACAATAATTCTTAGCATCCAATGCTTCAACAACGTCATTAAGAACCTTCAGTGAAGTTGTCGTTGTGCTATGTTGTTTCCTGAAACCAGATTGATGAAGCGGTAAGATGTTAAGAGTCCACATTTTTGATTTGAGAGTTTATCAGTTTTTCTAGAACCTTGGCTAAAATGCAGAGTTTAGAGATCGGTGATAGTTGTTCAGTGAGGTGGGGTCACCTCCCTTCAGCAAAGGAAGAACAAAGGCTGGGGCGGCCGTGGTGTAGTGGTAATGGCAGTCGTCTCCCGATCGGAAAGTTGGCGGTTCGACTCCCGGGACCCGCACCATGTGTCGTTGTGTCCTTGGGCAAGACACTTAACCCTGAGTTGCTCCCGGTAGGACTGGAAAGCACCTTGCATGGTAGTCTGCCGCCACGGTTTATGAATGTGTGTAGCATTCAATGTGTGTAGCACTTTGAGATTTTCAGTAATGAAAAGTGCGTTATAAATTGAATTAATTATTATTATTATTATTATTATTAAAGGCTGTTTTCCATACATCTGGAATAGAGTTTTGGCTTATGGACAGATTAAAGATGTGGGTCACATGGACTGTGATGGTATGAGTAGCCAGCCTTAAGAAATAAGGTGGAAGTTCATCTGGACCTGCAGATTTTTTAGGATCAAGATCATTTAACAGTTTATTTACCTCACTGACTGAGAACGGAGAAAAAGAGAAGGTGTGATTAACTGAGGATTGACTTGTAGTAGGGTTTTGATTTGTAGAAGTTTGGTATAATGAACTGTAAATGAATCCTCGAGGCTCAATGAGATTAATCTGACGAAATAAAGGTTGAATGAATGAAAAGAAGCAACAAAATGTTTGTTGAAACAGTTCAGGATCTCGTGCTTATTTGACACAGGAACAGTCAATGAGAAGTTGTGATGGGAGGCCAGATGATTGGGGGATGCCTGAGAGAGATTTGATGGTTTTCCAGAATATTTTAGGGTCGTTAAGCTTTTTGCAGGTCTGAGATAAGAAATAGTTACATTTTGCAGCTTTGGTGGCAGTTGTACATTTATTCCTCAGCTGCTGAAAGTTCAACCAATGAAGGATTTATTAAATGTCTTATCAAAACTGGCAACTTTATTGTTGTTCATTGCTAATCTGCAGAAAAGAATGAATGTTTCTTTCTGTTTGCCGGGAGTTTTCAGTCACGTGCTGCCAGTTATTTTGTCAGTCAATAATCCAACTATCTTTGACAATCAACAAAAACAGTCTAAATAGAAATATGCATCTAGGTGGAGTTTTTGTGTGTGTGTGTGTGTGTGTGTTTCAAAGGGCCACAATGATTAATAGTATACATTACAATGAATTGTGTTGTAGCATAATTAATCTTGTTGCATTAAATTATAGTATTGTCTCATACTGTTTTGTATTATATCTTAATATTGCATCATATTAAAGTTTTATATTGTATTTTGTATCGCATTGTTATATTTTATTTGTGTTGTATTTCACTGTGCTGTGTTATTTGTACCAAATATGATTTATTATGAATATTCACCTCTGTGAATTTATTTATAAGCTAATAAAAAGCTAACACAGTAGTTACATTATAGAATCATATTCATATTCTATCACAGATCTTACAACAAAAACTAAGCTAAAATATAATAAAAAATACAGAATTATTTAATTAAATGCGGTTTATCCTTTTAATCAAAGATAACCTTCAAAATATCTCAAATACGAATTTACTTCTAGAAAATAAATTAATGACTTAAAAGACAACAGAATGAAATATTATCATTTTTTATTTGCATTTTATACAAATAGCATTGCCAGTTTTCCTGAGTGTAAAAAAACATGTTATTTTCATCCATATTTAATATTTACATTGAAAGTACAAGTTTTTATTTTACAAACATTATAGTTTAACAATCTTATGTACATAATCTTAGAGGTTTCTGTTTCATGTAGGTGACAGTATTTACAAATCAAGTTTAAGTTTTCCTGGTTTTACTTCAAACTGGGACATTGTTGCTACAAAAATCCCAACTACACCAGTTTACAGCCAACACATTCATCCCACCGGTGTTTGTTTCACAGTCTTTCAGTAGTTTAAAACTTTATTGTTCAACCAGCTCAAGAGAAAGATTGGATCTCTTGTCGACAGAGCGGGCAGGTCCCAAAGCGCTCCAGGACTTTGGAGGTGCAGTGAAGACATAAACACCGGTGGCCACAAGACAGTGAGGTGGTTGGTTCTCGCACCATGCACACCACGCAGCTGCTGCCTGCGAACAGAGGAGAAACAGATCAGTCACTTGTTGCTTTCACATCTGTAAAGATCACATGATGTGTGCAGGACGTGCTTCGTACCTGCTGGGATTTCCAGGTTCAGGCAGTCGTCACCGTTCTCACCCAGGCCTGACTGCTCAGGGCTGGAGCTGGGGTAAGGGATGGTGAGAGCTTCAGGTGCAGGGCACGAGGTTTTATTATAGGGCCAATGCTTTTTCTCAGAACCTGCAGCGGAGAGCCGTTTCAAAAGCCAGTCAGAGATTTCTTGGTAATAATAGAGCATGTGTAAAGCTTTGTGAACCGAGAACAGGAAAATCCTGCTCTCCGTCAAACCAAATGTAGGTGTGTACCACTCACCCATGAGGAAAATGGAGCACGTCTGCCCGTAGACGTCAATCATGGCCCAAAGCGGCTGGCTGAGGTCCACTCCTGACAGCAGCTTGTAGCTGACGCTGTTGGCCGAGCAGTGCAGTTTGCCCTTAGCGGAGACCCAGAACTCCACCACAGAGCCTGCGCGACAGAAGGACTCGTTCACAGGGGCGGCCCAGTGGAAGGAGCTGTCGGTGAGGTCGGGGATGGCCATGCCGGGCAGAGGCAGCGATCTGGCCCATGGCGGCTGGTTGGTGAAGCCCACGCGCAGCGCTCCCTTCCATTTAGACACGTGCCTTAGCACCCTCACGCGGATCTTCTCGTTGATCCTGACCGGGCGGCTGCTGAACAACAAGCCGTCCCTGAACGTGTCCTCGCTCCTCTCGGCGTGCCGGCCACCCTCGCTCAGGCGGATCTTGTCTCCCACAGCCTGGCTATGGAAGGTCAGGGGGCCGAGGCAAAACCGGCTGCACTTATGTAGCATCGTGGGTGAGAAACCTGCAGAGCGGAAGCAGTGAAGACATCAAGACGTGTCGAGAAAACACATCAACAGTATGACAGTGTCCTGATGTATCCAGAGGACCTGATTTAACCTTCTTAAGTTAGGACATGTAGCATCATATTTGCCTCCTGAAGGACAAATCACGCTCTTTGACAAATTTTCTCCTTATCTTCACCTTAGCCCTAACAACCAAATATCCTCTCTGGTTTTAAAAGCAATCTGCAAACTTGTAAACAACTCATACTGAAACTAGCAAGCCTCTAGAAGTTTCACTTTCAGGGGTCGTACAAAGTGTGTTTGATCCTGCTGACATCTTCTTGACCTTCACTGTTCCTGGTCACCGCCATTTCCCAATGAAATGGTGAGGAAAAGACTCGCTGAAAAATGCTCTGCTTGTTTTCTTACTGACCATTCCAGTTGTTATGAACGTACATTTGAAGGTGCTGGCAGCACCAAACCGTCCACATTCTTGTTGCTTGTCGGGACAAAATTTATTTTCAAAAGAGAAGCGACTCGTCTTTAACCGTTTGCTGTCTGGAGATGTTTATATCACACTTGTTCCAATAAGTCCAGGTCGCACATAATAACTTACAGCATGTGAATTCCCCTAACTTGTTCATTTACAGTGAAACGCTCAGTTTCCAGATTTCTGCCAGCTGCACACTTTACTGCTCTGTGACTCAATCGTTGTTTGAAGTTTCCCTCAGTGAAGCTCTTATCGTCTGTTTTACAGCCCATCACTGAGGTGCTTCTGCTTTGTGTCACCTGCCAGGATCCGTTTCACACTTTCCTATCAATATCATGATGGAGTACAGCATGTTGCTTTATGTAAATAAATAGATAAATAAAGTGCTAAACTTGTTTTGCAGGTGTCACAATCTGTTCTGTCATTTGTTTCTGGCCTTGAATGATCGAAACAAAAAAAAAAGAAACTTACCCAGATGACATGATTTAACCTTTTTTAAATGCTCAAAAACCACAAATATCAATAAATTTGACAACTTATTAAATAGTTACATTTATATTTTCTATTCTGACTGAGAGCGTTTTATTTACAGAGAATGAGAATGAAATGAGCCTCAATGTTTGTAGAGATGAATAATGTCTCACCAGAGTTCTTGTTGTCTATCGTCATGCTGAAGAAGTGTTCTGTCTCTCTCGTCCGTCTCTTTGTTAGGTTTGGATTGAAGCGGGAAGCTGGCCTGCTTTTTAAAGCACATGTGGCTTAAAAACAAATATGCACTGACTCACATGGAAAGCAAAAGGAGGAGGGAGCCAGAGGGAGGAACCGAACGCTGGAAATTTACCCAAAGTTAAAAAAAGATAAGTGAATGATTGTAACTTTTTGTCCACTTTTGTTTCTTTTTGTCCTTTTGGGTCCAGTAACTTTTTGTTTAATGCATTTTCTATTTAAATCTGTGAACTTTGGAGCACAACAAATATAAAATTACACATTGTTGCATGGGACTTTTATTAACTTGAAGAAAAAAAATTCACTTTCATTGTCATCGACTTACAAATTATTAATGAAGAGCTAGCCGTTCTTTTGTCAGAGATTTCTCAAACTTCTTGTTCAGTTGTTTCCAAAAGCCTCTGACTTTTTTTTATTTATTGTATTTATAAGAGTCCATATTCTAGGAAAAAATAGAACATTTTAAAAAATGCATCTACAACAAAGCATTAAAAAATAACAGCTAAATTTGATGTAAAACATGAAATGTTTATTTATGTATTTTTTGTATGACCCACCAAATAACCTCACCAAAGACTTGTGACCTGATTCAAATTTTGCTGAAAGACTAATCAAACAAGATAACCAGGTCTCTCTTGTAAATGAGTCCTCGAGGCTCAATGGGATTGACCTGTCTAAATAAAGGTTGCATGAATAACACTGGACTTCAGGCTACGTGGTTGAACCTCTCCACTCTTCCTCCAGACTCTGGGACCTTGATTTACAAATGACATGAAGAATTTCATTGACATTTTATATTATTTGTAAGCCGTAGTCATCAAAATGATAAGAAATAAAGGCTTGAACTATTTGTAAAATATGAGTTTTACTTTCTGAAATGACAATTAATTTTTTTTTTTTTTACTTTTTCATCATATTCAAATTTTTTGAGATGCATGTGCATGTGTTGGAGAGGACTCCCATTCCACCCGTCACTTCCACACCACAATTCATCTCAATATTTATAAAGATACCAAAGTTGCAGCCATTTTTCATGCCTGCTAGCTTTGCCATCTTGAATTGAGTTGCCAATAAAAGTAAATTAGTTTTAGATGTACATTTAATACTTGCAGCAAGTTTCATTAGTGGCTTATTAAATACTGTACTAACACACATCCACCTTTAAATTAATGGTCATGTGATGTCAATAAAGCAATGAAAATTATGATTTACAGTAAACTGAAAACCTCTCCCAACATATTTATATGTGTAATCAAATGTATATACAATAACTGAATAAACTGTAGTTTCTGGTTGACAGATCTGTGGCCCCTTTTCTCAGGAGGTGTGTCCTCATTGGCTCAGTCCGGATCATGTGACCGAGCTGACAGGATATCCTAGCTGAGGTCATCATCTTTGTTGGAAATTCACCTAATTTTTTTTCTCTTTGCTGCTGCAGTGCATGAGTAACCATCATATGATGATCCAGCACCCACTAACATACCGGTACTTCTAAAAACCAGTTAGCAGAGGACGTGTTGCAACATGTTACAGCTGTGGGAGGAAAAGCTAATATTTCAGTGCTTCCAGATTTTTAATCATCAAAATAAAACCCATTTTATTAAGCCACAAAGTTGTTCTAAGAATTGACTCAGCAGAGTGCACAGAGTGTTAACACAAAAACACTAAAAAGGGACTTGTTAACAAGCTTTAAAGTGAAGAAAAGAATATAGAAACATTCAGTGCATACACCACACGGTTTACAGGAAAAGCAAAACGTGCAGGCAGCCGTATAATTAGGGTGAGGTAAACTTTCTGTAGTGTTACAACACAATCCAAAGCTGCTTTCAGATAAGGACCTGGAAATTCTGCGGTGAAAACCCCAGGACTCCCCGTCAAAGTGAAACTGGAGTTTAGCTACACAAAGAGCTACTGAATGGATTTTCATTTAGGTTTCACTATGTGATGTTCTGAATTTGATATTTTAACACAGATAAGAACATGAAATGTACTTTTTGTCAATTTTGCTTTTTTTAATTAGAAAACTCATACGAAGACAAATGAGCGATGCTGCATGTTGGTGTAAAATAAGAGACAACAGTAAAATTCATTAAATGACATTGAAAACTACATCTCAGTTAATTTCACAATATTTGGAATAAATTTAGAAGATTCTAAAACTCTGACATCAGGGTCAATGGGCAATATGAACTTCAAAAAGAGCCAAGCCTTTTATTTTAAACAAAGTATGGTAACCTCTGTTTTTCCTCCTCACCTCCTTCTACAGGTGTGCAGTGGAGAGCATCCTGTGCGCAGCATCAACGTGTGGCATGGAGGCTGCACAGCTGCAGAAAGAAAAGCTCTACAGAGAGTGGTGAAGGCTGCACAGAAGACTGTTGGAGTCAGTCTCCACCATCACAGACATCTACACCTCCAGATGCAGGAAGAGGGCCATCTGCATCATGAAGGACCACACTCACCCAGCACACACACTTTTTGCCCCACTCCCCTCAGGAAGGAGGTTAAGGAGCATTAAGTGTAGAACCACTAGACTGAGGAACAGCTTCTACCCTGTTGGACTCATAAATGAGGATTATCACTGTAATGACACTTTAATTGATGATATGTCACTTTATCCATGCTGCTGACCTCTTACATTTAGACTGCTACAGTTATACCCATCTGATCACAACAGACTCATGTTCAGGCTGCTGTTTAATATACCATGTTATATTATGTCATTATTGTTTAGCGTATACAGTATCTTAGATCCTTGTATACTCTTTATTTTTTTGGTGTCACTGGGGCCTTGATTACCGGGTACACACTTTTGGTCCACGTCATGTACCACATGTGATGCGAATGACAATAAAGAACCTTGAACCTTTTTTTTATATTTTTTTTTACATTTTTTAAATTTATTTATCTTGCTCTTTTTGTTCATCCTGTTGACTCAAACTGATTTAAAGCTTTAAAAATATATAATCAAGGTCAGTGCTCTGCTACGGTCTGCTCACCAAACAAAACCAAATCCTCTCAAAAGTTTTGTTTCCATGCCAGACTGTTCAAGAAATAAATAAATAACGTGAAGACACAAAGAAAACTGAAAGTTATGCACCATAACTCATGTTCCCTGAAGGAAGGGAACGAGTGCAACGCTATTGCTATGGGAATTGCGCCCCCGCGCGATTACCTGGAGGAATACATTCACGCCTTTACGGCAGGGGGGCGTCAGCGTCACCCCAGAGGCCCCGCCCTCTGGGTACGGTCTCCAAGTCCACTTCACCGAGCTTCAGCATTGAAAAAGGGCCAACTGTATTGCACCTCGTTCCCTTCCTTCAGGGAACATGAGTTATGGTGCATAACTTTCAGTTCCCTTTATCAGTCAGGTCACTCGGTGCAACACTATTGCTATGGGAACGTAATTCATTCACGCCCTTGAAATGCTCAGTAAAATGCATGCTTGTGAGAACTTCAGCCTTTATACATTAGGCATCTCTCGGCCGCTCTCTACCGTGTGTTAGAGAGGACAGCCTGAGTGACGTCACACGCAGTAACGTCCAAACTGTAATGTTTTGCAAACGTGTTCGTTGAGCTCCAGTTTGCAGCTGCACATATGTCTGCAACTGGTACGCCCTTGAACAGTGACCACGAGGCGGCCAAGCCTCGAGTGGAGTGGGCACGTACCCCAAAGGGCACCTGTTGGCCTTTGCTACTGTACGCCCTTTTAATGGCCTCAGTCACCCAGTGTGAGAGGCGCTGCTTTGACAGGGCCCTACCAGTAGCCGGGATGGCAAAACATACAAACAGTTGGTTTGTTTTCCTCCAATCAGCTGTTCTTTCAATGTAAGCACCCAGGGCCCTAACAGGGCAGAGTGCTCTCAGCCTCCTCTGTTCCTCAGTGAGGATGGGAGCAGGAGCAAATGAAGAGAGTTCAAAGTCCAGACTTCTGGGATTCAAAGTCAGAACCTTTGGGACAGTGCTGGGCAGCGCTAATCCAAAAATTTGTTCCTCTATTTCTAAAGCACTTATTGATTTATTTAGGTCCGCAATTTCAAAAGCACTTATGTATTAGCAATGCTAGCGGACGCTAATGCTAACACGCTAACCGCCATGTTGAAGAGGGAAAATACGAAATACTTTTTTTAATCTAGCAGATTTGACCATTTGAACCGGTTAAGCTCAGAAAAAC
>JBBPBX010087987.1:0-14590 GCA_038048925.1 Garcialebias charrua
ATATATGTGTGTGTGTGTGTGTAAAATAAAAAATAAATATGAGGACAATTTATTTCAATATTCATTTATTAGTTTGTTTAATAATGGAGTTTCATTTTGTGACACTTTTATTTTGTAAAGCCACTTTACATATTTCAGGGACTTATATTTTTTAGCCTTGTTTTTCTCTGTGGGCTGGTTCTGGTCAGGATTAGCAGATTGCATCAGTTTTCCAGAAACTGACATACTCCAATCTTTTTTGACCAATCACAGCAAAGTATTCCCCTCGCTGAGCTCTGCATGGTCCAGCTACCTTCAAATCATGAATTAACTGTGTTCAGAAAGTCAGGATGACAAGCGGGCAAGGGCGGCAGAAGCAGAAGCATTCGTAATGTGGGGGGGGACAAACACTGATGTGTGTAGGTGTGTGTGCGCACACGTGTAAAAATTGTACACTAGTATACAAAAAAGCAACATTTCATCCATTTCCTTATTTTAATTCCACCCCTTTAAATCATGTTTGTCACCATGTTTATTCAGCTGTGGGTTTTAAAGACATTTTAAGTTTAATGCACTTTAACACCTAGCTTCAGATCTGCACTATTTGTGTTTATAAATAAATAAAAACCATCATCACTGGACTTTTTAATTTGTGTTCAACACTACTCATCTAAAGGATGTTTCTCATGAAGCTTGAGCACAATAAGGTGTGGGTTTTTAAAGACATTTCAACTTGAATGCACCTTAACACACAGCATCTCTTACACCTGCAGCGTCTTACAGCGTCACAGTTCCTGCTAAGCTAAGATGCTACGTACCGGTAGCTCCTCTCAGACATCCTCCTAACCATGTACCGGGTATATGTTTATGATCAACCCCCCTGGTCAACAACTGCCTGCACTAAGCTAAACTGGTGAGTGATCAACACAGAGGTGTCTCCACCTCCTCCACCTGAGCTCGTTTTCTGCCGAGGCAGCAGGAGACGTAGAGGAGAAACACAACAGGCTGCACGCAGGCTGCTGTGTCTAGAGTTGGAGGAGTTTTAGTGGTTTGAGTATTTTTCTATTAAAGGGGACCACACATGCAAAATTCACTTTTTAATGTTTTTTTACTAAACTTTGGGTATTTACTTCATAAAAAAACAGTCCTTGTGCCAAAAAAATGCACCCAGTGGTTTATTTACTCTAAGTAGATTTATTTTACTGTGATGAAAACGGTTCGTTTTTGAAATAAAATGGAAGTCAATCGCGCCTGTGACGTCACAGGCGCGAGGACAACCCACCTCAAACCTGAGTCCAGCCCCTCACCTGGTTAGGCTCAACCCACTTCTGTATTAAACACATGACTGTTGTTTTTCATGATTTCATCTCATCTTTTGTTTATATGTTATTAATTTCATGTGTACAGCACTTTGTTGCAGCTGTGGTTTTTTAAATGGCTTTATAAATAAAGTATAATTGTTATTTTTATGTTTTTTAGTTCAATTTTTAGTGTATTTGCGATCTCTCCCAACGCGCCGCCGGCAAAAATTAAACGAGCATACCCCCGGCGTAGAGACCGGTTGCGACGGGACCCTCTTCTGGCGCCATGGAGCGGAGCTTCAACTGTACAGCCTTGCTGCAGCCTCGCAGCAGCCTCGCAGCAGTGAGGACCTTCCCCTTACGGATTAATTTACGGGAGACACTTGGTGAACTTTGTGTTGTCTTGACTGGAACAGCGATAACGCCCAAAGTCTCCGAGCGGAGCTGGCGAAAACCGGAAGAGGAACAAGCTAACATTAGCTTCGGATTCGGGTGGTCTAATGCTAAAAGGAGCAGCAAACTGCGGCGCGCTCAGACGGGTTTCGGTAAGTTATCTTAAGCTAGCACTAACAGTAAGTCAAATGAGTAATAAAAAAAGAGCTAATTTTAAAACAACAACACATTACAGATACTGGCTGTTACGAGGGCGTAAACAGATCTTTGAAGGGCGTGGACTTCAGAACTTCTATCAGAAACCGGTCGTTCAAAACGAAAGTTAAAACTGGCAGAATTAAAAAGGGTATAATTGATTATCTAAGAATTATTTTGTGCATTAAATTGAAGGAATAGGGTCTAGATAGCACACAGAAATAACATAAAAATTTAAAAAATGCATCTGAGGTCCCCTTTAATCAAGTGGAATGGATTCGTTCATGAAGAAAGAGAAATTGTGCCGACTGAACTAATGTTTCATAGTAAAAGTGTGTGTGTGTGTGTGTGTGTGTGTGTGTGTGGGGGGGGGGGGGCATGTCCCCATCACATGTAATGGTTGCGACGCCAATGCAAGCGGGCAATATGGAGGACAATGGAGAACTCCGAGATGAAATGCACAGATTTGCTGAGTAAATTGAGCATTACCGTATATATTTACACAGGGGCGGAGTGGGACAACTTTTCAGCCCGGGAGTTTAATGGCCAAGAGTGGCCCATTTTTTCACATTTTAAAAATATTTGGCAAAAATGTAGCCTATAATATTTTTTTAATTGCAATACAATCAACAACTTTTTTTTGGTTATAATTTTTAGTTACATTTTGTTACAATTCAGCAAATCAGGTGGGAAAAAAACTAAATTAGTTGACTTAAAAAACAGAAAATGATAAGTCAATTCTTTGTTGCTCTTTCCATATCAGACTCAAAGATTACTGAAAAACTCAAAACGTAATTTTGTTGGCTTGAACGTTGGCCAGCTGTCATGAGAAGTTTGCACTAAATACAGTGACAAAAAGATAAACCATAAAACTATTTTACATTCAAAATATTAAATTTGAGGCCAGATAAAATGTCAATGAGACCAGATTTGGCCCATGGGCCTCGAGTTTGACATGTGATCAGCATCAGTAAGCACCTAAGAAGTGCACTAGTTTCTGCCACCATATTTGTTACTTTGTCATTGTCAATGGACATAAGAAGTTCTTTCTCTGTGGACATCAGCATAAATGCCTCCAAATGCTCCTGGTTAAGTGTGCTTCATAGTCTATTCTTGATGAACTTGAGAGTAGAGAAGCTTTCACATGCAACATGAGACAACAAATATTTGTATGCCAGCCCTATATAGGCATCTGTGAAAAGGTTATACTGTGTCAATATAAGGTAAACACAGATAACACAGTTTCTGCAAGAAGAACAAGCCCTGCTTTCAAGTTCAATCTCTGGTTCAACCCTGTTCCATCTCAGTACCATCTTGACAGTGGACTCTTCCAGAGGGGACTTTTTCAGCCTATCCCAAGACTGGACAGCTCTGTGTGTAAAGTACTCACTGTGGCTCTCTCATCAAATCTAAGCAGATTTTTGCTTGTTGCTTGAAGTGCTGAGCTCTTGAGTCCTTTAAGCCTCATCTCTGAAAAGTTTTTAGGGTCAAGACAAGCAAAATCAGAGACAAGTTTGGCATTGGTTGCAATATGTATGCATATGCATGAGTTTATTTTTATTTGTCTATTAAATGTGTTGCTTTAACATTTTTCTGTCTCCTGTTTTCACTTCACCTCATGCATTTCTGCCTCATTACGTAAATAAGGACTTGTGTGGAAAATTAAAAAAATAATTACATTTAATTACATAACACAAGTCATCTAAGAGTAAAAGTAAAAACAAAAAAATATATAGGCCTACCGGTATTTTAAGCACAGTAAAATGTAAAATTATGAATTAAAATATATAATTTGTTGGAACTAAGCTGGAAAAAAAACATGATGGTCAATTAATTTTTAAAACATGAGATAAAGTTCTAAAAAAGCTAAGTCTGGTCCTCTGGACATTCAAGAAACAAAACAAAACAAAGCAAAAAATGTCCAGAAGACCAGACTTAGCTTTTTTAGATTTTTCTACCTGGATTATTGAGCATGCATCAGGGTATGAGATAAAGTTATCTTTTAATTTAAATTGTCCTTTGACGTTTATTTATTTATTGGTCAATTTATATATTTCTGCTTTTATTTCTAATTAGGCTCAGGCTGTCAGTTTAGGTCCCACTTGACTTTCATGCATGTTTAGTGACATACAACGTTGTGACATTAGCTTAATTTATTATGCTAGTTTTTAATTTTTATCATTACCTGTTGCTTCTTCTGTCTCTTTGAAAAAATGTCTGTAAGCTTTGCACATTTGGCAGCTTCCTCCGCCTTTCTTTTCTTCAACCTGACTTTTTCAGCTCCACGGCCCCTTCCTATCCATTTTTATTGCTAATTAGCAGTTTGGACTCCGCGCTGCTCCATCACCGGATGTTTTGGAAAATACGTGCTTCGCTGCTGGGTTGGACTCAACCAACAGTGAACTTTCAGGGGTGTTTTTTTATCAAATGGTAGCTCCCAGTGCGGCGCAGTCTCTTAAAGGGATCAGCGCTTTAAGAGGCTGCAGGCTGCAGTCTCTTAAAGTGATCAGCACTCCCTCCCTTTAAGAGCCTGCAGCCTAAAGTCAGGGACAAGTCGATTTTGAGCAGATTCATTCAACCGTCATCATTTTCCCCGTGCGCCTATCAGCCCATTCATGACGCGGCCCATCGGGAAAACTCCCGAATCTCCCGATGGCCACTCCGCCCTTGTATTTACATTATATTTACATCCCGCGTGTGATTAATTTGCAGTGTGGACACTGAGTGGAGCGGCTCTCCTCTCTGCTGTGAGACTGACAGCTGTCAGAGCTTGGGGAAGTGGGAGGGGCTTACGGCCCGCTGTCAAACGTCTTTCATCACCTAAGTCTCCAGTAACAAAGAAAAAAGTCTCTAGATTTGTCGCTAGTCGCTTAAAAAAAAGTCACTAGAGGGGTCTGAAAAGTCGCTAAATAATGCGAGAAAATCGCTAAGTTGGCAACACTGCAGCCATGTGCGCTACTGTGCTCCAGCCCGTGCAGAAACGTGCTGTACATTGGTTCCTCGTGTGTCTCACGGTCAATGCGTGAGACTTGAGAGGCCGTCGTTTATTTTATTTTTGATTTAGTTATTGATTTGCCCGGCCTATAATACTCAGAGATGGGCTACGTTGATCCTGACAGACCTGCCCCACAGAGAAAACCCCGCCCCCTCATTTGAATTTAAGTACCGGTACTTGAAATAAAAAGAGCTTAAAATGAAAAACAGGGTTAAAAAAAACCAAAAGAACCTGAAATACTGTATATACCGGTAATGTAGCTTTACCAAATTAAAAATGTCACAAAATGAAACTCCATTATTAAATAAATAAGTAAATAAATCTTGCATTAAATAAAAATAAATTTTGATATAAAGAAAAAAACAAATCTTGAAATAAATATAAATAAATCTTGGGGGGAAAAACTAAACATTTTATGTTTGTTTGGTTTATTTTATGGGAACATTTATTTATTGGACTATTTATGAATAATTTTCAAATAACACTATTAATTTAATTTTGAATGAAACAGCTTTTCATACTTTTAAACCTGTTTCAGCTTGAAGTCTAGAAACAGTCTTCTTAACGTGTGTTCACATTTTTTATCCTCCACTATTCACCATAAAGTTATGAAGTGTGTTACAAAATAATGTATAAATAAGAAACATCTTTCTCTGTTCATTGTTTAAACAGTCAGTCACATATGGTGAAGGTCTAATTAATATTGACCACAGCTGCATTTATATTTTCTCTTAGCAGAGAAGTAAGGATTTCAGAAAAATAATGCATTTCAGTGAGGATGACAAAGATACTGTTACTAACACTGATATATATTGAGAGGCACATGGAAAATGACAGCAGGTTGAAGAGAATATATTATTGTTGATTTGTTTTACAGATCAGTTGCAATAAACTTACCATGCTCTGTTCAGCAAAACATGATACACAGAATTTAGTTGCTCCCTGCTTTGGCTGTGCTGAATGTGAAAGTGAAATTTAAAATGAACTGCCATGACTTGTGAGCTGCGCACAGGAACAACAGGTTCCAACAGGTGCTAAATAATTTAAAATAATTTATTTAAAATAAAAATTTAATGCCGATCCTGTGGCTCATCCATCAATCAGCTGTGTGTCATGTCCAATCTTATTTTGAAAAACCACAAAGAGCGAGTCCGCAAAAAACGAACCACAATGTAGCGAGGGACAACTGTATCGGTCGGGCTCTAATTTTGATATTTCAAATAAAATGAAACGCTGTAAAATGTGTTTTGTTTTTTAGTAGCTCTGAGCTTCAGACCAGATGTTGGGCAACATCTGAACGTATTTGTAGTGTTTACAAAGGTAGTACTAGTGATGGGCAGATGAGCCTCATGGCATATAGCACATTTCCCAAACTGTGTCCACACTGTGTTGAAACTGGGTTGTTGTATCTCGTAATTGCGTTGTCTGCTGGATTAAAAAAAGTCATTGCAGGCAAATTCAATAAAGACTGGAAACAGAGTGAACAAGGTTCATTCACACGTTTTTATTTAGAAACCTCAGCTGCTGTAACGTCTTTGGGTCGAGGCGTTTGTGTCGTTTACAAACCATTCCTCCTGCTTTTGAGAGCACCCTCTCACAGGCACTGATGATGACTGTGTACATAGAAATGTCATTGCAAGTTTGTTTAACGTAGGGTAATTTAATATTTGCGTTTTCCAGTATTTAGTGTAAATCCTGTGATCTTGGTGTGTTCGCCTCAGAGATGTATCTTTGTACCTCGATAAGACGGCACCTGGGAGCAGATCCTACATTTCACCTACAACAGAAATAAATGTTAATCCATGTAAACTAATTCAAATATCCTTCAGAAAGAAATTATCGTAGAATAACCCGAAAGAAAAATGATCAATAGCAGAAACGAGAACAGAATAGTTATTTACCTTATTCTCCATAATAATAATAATAATAATTAATTCAATTTATAACGCACTTTTCATTACTGAAAATCTCAAAGTGCTACACATATATTGAATGCTACACACATTCATAAACCGGTGGCGGCAGACTACCATGCAAGGTGCTTTCCAGTCCTACCGGGAGCAACTCAGGGTTAAGTGTCTTGCCCAAGGACACAACGACACATGGTGCGGGTCCCGGGAGTCGAACCGCCAACTTTCCGATCGGGAGACGACTGCCATTACCACTACACCACGGCCGCCCATAAGGTTAAGATGATCCCACACGGGAGAAAAACTTCTTCCTGGGTTGATCCATGGTATTTGTCAAATACCATGGATCAACCAAGGAAGAAGTTCGTCATCAAATTTTGATGACGAACCAAAAGACAATGCAAAGCAAAGAACACAAACTATTTCCATTCAACAAAACCCACAAACGTGTCAATACATTTTCTCCCTTGTAAATACAGTTTGGCACGTTCACAACCAAACGATACAGTAACTGTATCAGTCATGTGGTTTTCCTTAAAGAGATGTGTGCACCCACACGGGGCTTCGCCTTGTTTGCTCGGCGCATGCACCGAGGTTTCAGTGTCGTCAGACCCATCACTAGGCAGTACTGAGTTCAACCAACCAAATTTCTTTTTTTTTCCCCTAAACCTTTTTATTTTGTCTTACACATTTGTTTACCTGTATTTGTGTATTCTTCAGAGCGTTCTTCTGGTTGGTGTCTCTGCTTCTGGCCTCCCTGGTGTGGTTCATCTCCGTTCAGATCAGTAATAAGGAGAGTGCGTCGCAGCAGAAAGGTCTGCTCATCTTTGGTGTGGTTCTGTCGGTGCTGCTGCAGGAGACCTTCCGCTTTGCTTACTACAAACTGCTGAAGTAAGCCTCCACCACCGTGCTTGATGGTTTTACGCTCAGCCTCCCTCTTCCACACCTTTGCTGCTGCACTGACTTTGTCACTGATTGGATTGTTTTTACATCATTCTGCCTCAGTGTGGACAAAACTTTATCCTCTGAAAAACTCAATTCTGCCCTCATTTTTCAGATTCCCAACATTTCTATGAACCTGAATTATCTGTCCTTGTTTTTCTCTCTTCATTTAATGTGTTTTTATTCATATTCATATATGTGTGTTTTCCTGCAGGAAAGCAAATGAAGGACTCCTTGTTCTAAGTCAAGAGGAAACCATGCCGATATCCGTACGACAGCTGGCCTACGGTACACACTGCACATCACATCACCATTTATTGGGGTGGGGGTGGTTGAGCTTCATGTGAAAGGAACAGTGAGATGGAGAGAAGAGGCACATCTGAAGGAACAGGGTGGTGTCACCATGTGGAGGAGGTCAGACAAATATGCAGGGGAGAGATTATGAATGACTTGATGTAAACAGAATACGTAATTTTGAAGTCAACACAAGGTTGACTGGTAACCAGTGAAGCTGACTGACGTCACGTGCGCCACAGAATGGTAGCACTGGTGGGAACTCTGCTTTGACTCTATCTATTTCTGTTCCTGTTGTTTTAACTTTTTTTTCACCTACACTGCACACCCACGGTACAGCTATGACCGTGACACACTTGTGGAGTGTTGTGTGTCGCTGCCTTGCCATCATGGTTCAGTCCTTCCAGCCTCGGTCTGTCATGGCGGCTGTCTCCATGATTCTCCCTCTGCCTGCACGGACTGAACTCTGCAGACACGTTCAGTTCTGCGGGGAAACCTTGGATGTTCTCTGTCTGCCGGACCTGGTTCTGGAGGGCAGCTGCTGCGGCCATTATTGTCATCAAGCTGCTGACGGGACCTGCTAACAAGACCACACCGCCAACAGAACCATGGTGCCAGTGGGACCATGTTGCTGTACATTTATTTATTTTTCACTTTTGGTGTCTTGTTTCTGTATTTTTGTTGCATGCTTCTCGTCCTGAGCATTTCATTGTGTTGTTGACCTTGTGTTGATTTTACAGATGACAAATAAACTAAACCTGGACCAGCTTGTACAGAATGAGGCTGAATTTGCAGGTCAAAACTCTTGATAAGGAACTTAAACTAGCTAAAATAAAGTGGGAAATATAATCCATTAAAAATGATATTACCTGATGGACACCCAACTCTAACTTACAGACTTTTAAACTCCCCGTCAAAAATAATCAGAATGCTCAAATATTTTAGAGAATCTTGCCTAAAGTCGGCCGCCGGTTGGCTCTCTAGCAGAACTATTTCTGCTAACAAGTGAAAAAGTGTGCACGTCACCAGTGGGCCAAACCTTACAACTCTTACTGTGCACAGAGATAGAAAAGGGAGCATCTGCTAATCCTGTTTTTAAGAGCAAACCATCAAGTGAAGTTCTTTGCTTCACTGATTCTTCTCCCTGGTGTGACAGGGAAATCTGCAGACAAACATGAATACAGTTTTTATATATGGAGGATTTTGAGTGACTGTTGAGCACCCGGGTGTTTCCGCTGCAAAACAAGCTCTAATAAGATAATAATAATAATAATAATAATAATGAATTCAATTTATAATGCACTTTTCATTAATAAAAATCTCAAAGTGCTACAAAGTGTAACAAAGCAAAGATCAAAATAAAACAAGTGATAAAATCAAATAAAATCAATAATAATATCGACTAAGATCAAAGATAAAATCATGTGGATGCAGATTAGGCTTGCTTAAAAAATAAATAAAATAAAACAAGTGATAAAATCAAGTAAAATCAATAATGATATCAGCTAAGATCAAAGATAAAATCATGTGGAGGCAGAATAGGCTTGCTTAAAAAGAAAAGTCTTTATGCTGCTTTTAAAGTCAACCAGACTGTGGAGCTCTCAGGTAGTCAGGGAGGGAGTTCCACAGATAAGAGAACTTTATTGATCCCACAGGAAATTGTTGTGTCAGAGTTTCAGTACAAAGGAACAAACACAAGGAATCACACAAGATATAAAAAAATAGAGAAAATAAAAATACCAACAGTTAAGATCTAAAGAGGTGCAGACAGAAACATTAAAGAGTTTATTGGATTAATTTGATTGTCCTTTGTGCAGAAAGGGGGAGGAGCTGAAAAGTTTGAAGGACTTCCTGTGTTGTTCTGTGCAACACCTCGGTGGTCTCAGTCTACGCCTGAAGGTGCTGCAGTAAGAGTCCAGGGTGTCATGCAGGAGATGTGACGTGTTGTTCAGGATCTGGAGCAGGTTCATCATCATCCTCTGCTCAGACACATCTGTCAGAGACTGCAGGTCCACTCCCAGAACTGAACCAGCTCTCTTATGAGTTTGGTAAATGGAGCTTATTTATATAGCGCTTTCCAGCCCCCTGTGAGGAGCCCCAAAGCGCTTTACAATACCAGCCATCCACCCATTCATTCAGACATTCATACACCGGTAGTGGTAGCCTGCCTTGTAAGGCGCCATCCAGACCTACCGGGAGCAACTCGGGGTTAAGTGTCTTGCCCAGGGACACAATGACACATGGTGGGCGGACGCGGGATTCGAACCTCCAACCTTCCGATCGGGGGTCGACTGCCATTACCACCACACCACGGCCGCCACCTGCTCCAGATCCTGAACAACACATCACGAGTTTATGGAGTCTGTTGGCATCAGCTTTCTTCACCCTGCTGCACCAGCACAACACAACGTAGAAGATGATGCTGGAGACCACCGAGTGTTAAAACATCTGCAGCATGGTCCTGCAGAGACCACCGAGTGGTAAAACATCTGCAGCATGGTCCTGCAGACACCACCGAGTGGTAAAACATCTGCAGCATGGTCCTGCAGACACCACCGAGTGGTAAAACATCTGCAGCATGGTCCTGCAGAGACCACCGAGTGGTAAAACATCTGCAGCATGGTCCTGCAGACACCACCGAGTGGTAAAACATCTGCAGCATGGTCCTGCAGACACCACCGAGTGGTAAAACATCTGCAGCATGGTCCTGCAGACACCACCGAGTGGTAAAACATCTGCAGCATGGTCCTGCAGACACCACCGAGTGGTAAAACATCTGCAGCATGGTCCTGCAGTCGTTAAAGAACCTGAGTCTCCTCGGATGAAAAAGTTGACTCTTCTCTTTCTTGTAGAGGATGTTGGTGTTAACTGTCCAGTCCAGTTTATTGTCTAGGTGGACCTCCAGGAACTTGTAATGATGAGTCTTTCACCCCCATGCTTCAAAGTTGGTATGAAGACTTCCTGCTCATGTGTTGTTTGAGCTCATCTAGGTAAAGAACTACAAAAAAAAGTTTAATCATGTCATCTAGACCAGCTTCTTCTTTTTTTTTTTACTTATCTTTTACTGAGCATTTTTTCAAAACAGAGCAGAAACAGCGGAGAGGTATTAGTACATTCTTCCTACATATATACAATATATACAAATATTCGTCTTCAATGTCACATATTTAATTGGTTACTATAGTGGCGTCCTCCTTACATTTATAGTTATTCCATTTTTCCCATTTTACATCAAATTTACCCTCCTGCAGTCTTAATCTATGTGTAATTTTCTCCATCACAAAGATCTCTTCCACAATGCTCAGCCACTGCTCCACAGTCGGTGGTTCCTGTTTATACCATAGTCTTGTGATGGCCTTTTTTGTAGCTGAAAGCAATATTTTTAATAAGTATTCATCCTCTTTTAGAATTATGTCTTGTGTAAGGCTACCCAGGTAGAGTGTTTTACACGAACTGGGTATTCCATATCCTAATATATTTTTCAGGGTAAGACATACATTATGCCAGTATGTTGTTAACTTTTGACAGGACCAGAATATGTGTGTGTGACCTACTTCAATCTGGCCACAGAGTCTCCAGCATGGCTGTGGATTGGTTGTCACCCTGGTCTTAATCTTTGGGGTTATGAAAAATCTAACTATATTTTTCCAATTAAATTCCCTCCAGACACGGGAGCTGGTGGCTGTGCACTGTGTTTTACATATTCCAAACCATTCCTCCTCACTTATATGTTCATTCAGTTCACCTTCCCATTTTTCTTTAATATACATAGTGGATATCTTCCTGCCTGATATTAATCCCTGGTATAATGCCGAAATCACTCTGAATTTCTTTCCTTCATAGGACTTGTGGAATATCTCAATTAGTTTACTTATACTGGTTTTTACCTCTTTCTCATAGTAGTCTTTTATCTGCATGTATCTATACTGATCATGATTCTCCAGTCCAAATTTTATCTTTAATTTATTAAAACTTAGCAGTTTGCCCTTTTCAGTCAGTTTACAAATTGCTGTGATACCTTTATATGCCCATTGTTTAAAACCTTTGTCATAGATACTTGTGGAATATCTCAATTAGTTTACTTATACTGGTTTTTACCTCTTTCTCATAGTAGTCTTTTATCTGCATGTATCTATACTGATCATGATTCTCCAGTCCAAATTTTATCTTTAATTTATTAAAACTTAGCAGTTTGCCCTTTTCAGTCAGTTTACAAATTGCTGTGATACCTTTATATGCCCATTGTTTAAAACCTTTGTCATAGATACTCGGTTTAAACCTTGAGTCCCAAGCAAACCAACTCAGACTCCTTATTTCCTTTCCTAATTTATAATGATCTATTACTGTGTTCCATATTTCGATTGTAGTCTTAGTTATTGAGTCTAGTTTATTTAAATTCCCTAAAAGTATTCTGTCCGCTATTAAATTTCTAACTTCCATGTCCTTCCTACCTGTTTCCAAATTCTTCCATTTTGAAATATATTCGTCATTACACCAACATATTAGGGGTCTGAGCTGTGCGGCCCAGAAATATTCTTTTAGGGCCGGCAAGCCCAAACCTCCTCCTTCTTTTGGAAGTTGGAGTGTTTTATATCTGACTCTAGGTTTCTTCCCGTTCCATATGAACCTTGAAATCCATCTATCCCATTCTATAAACTGCTTTTGTGGTATAATTAGTGGGAGGGATTGAAACAGATACAGCAGTCGTGGAAGAATATTTATTTTAATTAGCTCCACTCTAGAGCTGAGATCCAGGCCAATATCCATCCACCGCCCCAAATCCTTCTTTATATTGTAATTTATTTTTAAATAATTAGCCTCATAGAGTTTATCAATTGTTTTAGTTATGTTTACCCCCAAGTATTTTATAGATTTTTCATTCCATTTAAGTTTGTAGGTATCCCTCACTTTCTGCCGTGGGAAGTAATTTATTGTCAGAATCTGTGTTTTTTCCACATTAATTTTGTATCCAGAAAGTTTTCCATAATCCTCTAATGATCTCATTATTTTTAAGAAGTTTTCATCTGGATTTTTTAAGTAGATCAATATGTCATCTGCAAACAGCCCTATTTTATGTTCTTCCCCTCCTATTTCCACCCCTTTTATTTCCTCTTCCTGTCTAATCATCTGAGCTAGTGGCTCTATAAACAGTGCAAAAAAATTTGGTGAGAGACAGCATCCCTGCCTGGTTCCTCTCTCCAAGATGAATCTTCCTGACAGATTACCATTTATTTTAACCCTTGCAGTTGGCTCCCGATATATTGATTTAATACAATTTATAAATGTCTCATTAAATCCAAATCTTTCTAAAACCTTGTACAAAAAAGTCCAGTTGACACTGTCAAAGGCTTTTTCTGCATCTATACTTATCAGGGCTGCGCCATCTCCTCTATTTTGAAGATGATCTATAATATGAAGGGTTCTCCTTATATTGTCTTGTGTTTGTCTTTCTTTAATAAAACCTGTCTGATCCTCATCAGTTAAATCTCGCATCGAGTCCTCCATTCTTTTAGCCATGATGGAGGTAAACAGTTTATAATCTACATTTAGGACCGATATCGGTCTATAGTTATGACAGTATTCTTGATCTCTGCCTTCCTTTGGAATTACAGAAATTATAGCTTCCTTCCAAGAAGGAGGTATCTTGCCAGTCCTAAGACTAAAATTGAATGAGTCATATAATAGTGGTGTTAATTCTTCTTTAAAAGTTTTATAGAAAGAAGCTCCTAGGCCATCAGACCCTGGTGATTTTCCAGTTTTAGTCCTACCAATTGCCTTTGCTATCTCTTCCACTGTAATTTGAGAAGTCAATGTTTTATTTTGTTTTGTTCCTATTGCTGGTAAGTCCAGTTTATCCAAAAAATTTCTCATCTCCTCTTCCCCTGCCGAAGACGGTTGAGCATATAGATTTTTGTAGTATTGCTCAAATGTTCTTTGTATTTCTTCTTGTTCATATAGAATTTTATTAGTTAATGGATCTCTTATCTTGTGTATGTTACCTAATATTTGTTGTTTCTTAATGCGCCTAGCCAGATTTTTTGTAGCTTTGGGTCCTCCTTCATAATATGTTTGTTTAGTAAATCTGGCCTTCTTTTCTATCTCCTCCCATAGATTATTTTCCATTTCTTTCCTGGTTTCCTTAATGAGATTAAATATATTTGGGTCGTTTGTTTGTTTATGTTGCTGTTCTAAATCCCTTAGCTTCCTTATTTGTTTGTTGTATGTTTCTAATCTAGCTTTCTTCATAAAAGCTGTATAAGAAATCATTTTCCCCCGTATTACAGCCTTCAGGGCATCCCAGAGTATTACTGGGTCTACTTCTCCATTATCATTTTCCTCTCTGTATCGGGCTATTTCCTCTTTTACTTCACCAACTAGAACCTTATTATTTAATATTCCTTCGTTTAGTCTCCACAAAGTCTCTTTCTTTTCACTGTTCATGTTGAGCTTAAGATAGATTGCACTATGATCGGAGACATCTGATACTCCTATCCTACTTTCTTTCACTCTATGTAGTTCCTTCTTATTCATTAACATGTAATCAATTCTGGAATAAACACCATGTGGTATCGAATAGTGAG
>JBBPBX010087988.1:0-14590 GCA_038048925.1 Garcialebias charrua
ACATAGTATCACGTTATTACTACTTAGTATCACGTTTTTACTACATAATTATCACGTTTTTACTACATAATTATCACGTTTTTACTACATAAGCTCCAAAAAAATATTTTCATGGTTGAATGCAATGCCCTTCCGTAGACTTAGCTTTTTTAGATTGTTTAAAATTGATTGTTTGAATTGATTTTGATTAAAAAGGGGCAGATATAAGATTTTTTTTTCTTCTGCTTCCTTTCATTTTAAATTTGTTTTTTTTTCTTCTTCTTAAAATGATTTTGTAAATATATTTTTTTGTGTTTTAAATTTGAAATGAACAAATAAATAAATTTAAAAAATGTGAGAACAGAGTTGCCTGTTACGTTAATTCACGGATTCTCTTCTTTTTGGATTAAACAATAAACTTGTGTGACCATTAAGTGATGAAAGACGGGCGGCCGTGGTGTAGTGGTAAGGGCAGTCGTCTCCCGATCGGAAAGTTGGCGGTTCGACTCCCGGGACCCGCACCATGTGTCGTTGTGTCCTTGGGCAAGACACTTAACCCTGAGTTGCTCCCGGTAGGACTGGAAAGCACCTTGCATGGTAGTCTGCCGCCACCGGTTTATGAATGTGTGTAGCATTCAATATATGTGTAGCACTTTGAGATTTTCAGTAATGAAAAGTGCGTTATAAATTGAATTAATTATTATTATTATATTATTAAAGAGTAATAATAATAATAATAATAATGAATTCAATTTATACTGCACTTTTCATTAATAAAAATTTCAAAGTGCTACAACAAATAAAACAAGTGATAAAATCAAGTAAAATCAATAATAATATCAACTAAGATTAAAGACAGAATCATGTGGAGGCAGAATAGGCCTACTTAAAAATTAAAAATAAATAAATAAAACAAGTGATAAAATCAAGTAAAATCAATAATAATATCAACCAAGATCAAAGATAAAATCATGTGGAGGCAGAGTGCTATGAGACGTTTAAAATTGACCCATCAGGAAATGCGGCCATTTATTTAATCATCAAAATAACATCATATCATTTACACAGATTTATTGATTTACAATTTCCTATAAATTGACTTCAGCACAGATTGAAATCACGCGTTCGTAATTTTTTGGAACAACAGAATCAAGTAATGAGATGGTAAATTACTTAATTTCTGAAGGCTTTTAGCTTATTTGTTACTGGCAAGAGATAAGGTTTTCTCGTCCTAGTGTCTGCGTCAAATCGGACCGAGTAGTGGCAAGTAGTTCCGGTTGAGTTTCAGAATAAAACATTCCTTTAGAAATAATTTTCATTCAAATCTTTGGAGCTTTTAAGCTCAAGGTGGATGTACGGTGACGGGCCGTAAATCCTTGCTGATGGACGAGACCTTTGGCGCATGGCCGAACGTCCATACAGCTTAGGAGAAAGTTTCACATCTCCCTCTTTAGCAAACTTGAGGAAGAAACAGGAAGTCAGATTTTATAAAAGAGGGCTGTGACTTGCCTCTCCCAGGGACTAGGCAGGGAATTAGATGAGGTCAAGGGGGAGGAGAGACAGGTTAGTTTAGGTCAGAAGGAGAAGCTCAAGTGTTAGACTTCAGGCGCCAGCTTCTTGATGTACTGATTAACTTGTCTTAACACTTTTTTAAACAAATACTAACGATCAACTTGACATGACCTTGGCCTAAACAGAGTCTTTCTTTATCCATTCACAATCTGAAATGTAGAATCAAAAATTACTTTTGAGTAAAACATTAGCTTGCATGATGAAGTTGAAAGAAATCATTATACTGTTCCACAGTCGACTCAAATAAGTGATTACTTCAACATTAAAATGATATAAACACCTGTTTCAAAGCCACCACCATCATCCCTGTCCCAAAGAAGGCAACGCCCGCATGCCTCAATGACTATCGCCCAGTAGCACTCACCCCCATCCTGATGAAGTGCTTTGAACGGCTAGTCATGAAAAGCATCACATCTGTCCTCCCTGCCTCCCTGGATCCCTTCCAATTTGCATACCGACCTAATCGCTCAACCGACGATGCCATCTCCTCTGCCCTCCACACAGCTCTCACACATCTGGACACGAAGGACTCTTATGTTAGAATGCTGTTCATCGACTTCAGCTCGGCATTCAACACCATCATCCCCCAACAGCTCATCCATAAACTGGACAGTCTGGGGCTGAACACCTCAATGTGTAACTGGCTGCTAGACTTCCTGACCGGGAGACCACAGACAGTACGGGTCGGGAGTAACACATCTAGCACCATCACATTGAACACAGGGGCCCCACAAGGATGTGTGCTGAGCCCCCTTCTATTCACCCTGCTAACACACGACTGCACACCATCATACAGCTCCAACCACTTCATCAAGTTTGCGGATGACACAACAGTGGTAGGTCTCATCAGCAACAACGATGAGACGGACTACAGGAACGAGGTGAGCCGCTTGGCCTTGTGGTGCGGACACAACAATCTCACTCTCAACGTGGAGAAGACAAAGGAGATTGTTGTGGACTTCAGGAAGAGGGATGCCCAACATGCCCCTCTGACCATCAACAGCACCGCAGTGGAGAGAGTAGACAGCACCAAGTTCCTGGGAGTGCACGTCTCAAAGGACCTGTCCTGGAGCAGGAACACTGCATCACTGGCCAAGAAGGCTCACCAGCGTCTCTACTTTCTCCGCAAGCTGAAAAGGGCTGGAGCTTCAACCCCCATCATGTGCACCTTCTACAGAGGTGCCATAGAAAGTGTCCTGACCAGCTGCATCACTGTGTGGTTTGGTGCATGTACTGCATCCTGCCGCAAGAGCCTCCAGCGCATCGTGAGAGCAGCTGAGAAGATCGTCGGCACCTCCTTCCCCTCACTGCAGGACTTACACAGCAAACGCCTCACTCGGAAAGCCCTCTGCATGGCAGGTGATCCCACACACCCACTACACAGCTGCTTCAGACTGCTGCCATCAGGGAGGAGACTGAGGAGTCTCCAGGCTCGAACCAGCAGACTGAGAGACAGCTCTGTTCATCAGGCAGTCAGGATGCTAAACACTCTGCCTGCTCTGCCTCCCCTCCCATTTGAACTGCCTTAACACAAAAAACTTTCTCACACATTACCACACAACACAAAGATTTTAACACTGGACTCTGTGTCATCAAACGGGTTATTCACTAAACTCTCGGTCATGTGCTCATTCAGTTTGCACTACTTCTCATATTTGCACTAATGTTTGTATTACATCACTGCCTTAGTCATACTACTGTTTACATTCACTGTCTACATACTACTGTTTACATTCAATGTTTACATTTATTAATACTGTTTACATTTATTACCACTGTTTACATTTCTTACTACTGTTTACATTTACACTACTTTTATATCTACACCACTGCTGATACATATACAGTATTCTCTGACCAGCCTTATTTATTTAAGGATGCCCATTGTGCCTTACTGCATATGCCACTTTTGCCTCTATACCAACATCAACTACCTCATACATATACTGTGTACATTAACTCATATGCTGCTTTGCCACTCTTTGCAAATGTCAATGCTAGAACCTTCAGTTTATTTTATAGATATACTTTTTATACTTTTTTATACTACTATGCAAAAACTCAGGACAGTATTACACTTTTATTATTTCATTTTATGCTTATGTTCATTAAATGTTTAGTGTTTTAGTTTTAGTTTTAGTGTTGGTGTAAATTTTCATACTTTTATACTACTATGCAAAAACTCAGGACAGTGTTACATTTTTACTATTTTATGCTTATGTTTATTAAATGTTTCAGTGTTTTAGTGTTTAAATGGTTACTGTTGCACCGAGGGACTGAGAGAAACGCAATTTCAATCCTGTGTATGTCCTGTACATATTGCAGTTCTGACAATAAAGTTTGACTTTGATATGAAATAAACATCATAAAATAAAGAAAAAGATACACAAATTAAATTGTTTCTTTTTCTTAACTATACAGTTACTTTAATTTTTGAAGTGTCCTCATAATAACTTTGATAAAAGTCTTTTGATTATCAAAATATTTAATAATAATAATTATAATAAAATGAAAGAAGATTATTCTTTGATTATTTGAATCAAGATTAAAATTAAAGAGTCTCTTGGTGAGATAAGTTGTGTCCTGGATTCAAATGTAATTGGATAAACCGTGTACATTCTTCCCTTGAGGGTTTTCCAAGAAAAGGTGTCTCACTGACAGTTTCAGAGGCCTGAAGTGTACCCCTACATAAGGAAACAAAAAGTAGCAGCTGTTAAAGGTAAAGTAAGGCAGAACATTAAACATTGGCAAGACACTGGCTTTAAATGATGTAATTTGCTATTTCATAGGAAAACCAGTGACAATATATTACAATAAACATGAAAAGGAAAGCACTAGATAATTTTGCCACAATATGAAATTGGAAATGGTTAGTAAGGTTATAAAAACAAGCAGTAAGTCCAGCTAAGATTATCTGGCACATTTGTAAGATCTGCCAATGTATAGTGTTGAGTTAAAACAATCCACTCTAAAAACTGCTGGGTTGACAACCCAATATGTAACCCAGTGCTGGGTCAAATTTGGACCGAGCCAACTCTGGATTGTTTTAACTCAACAGGGTTGGGTTGATGGTTTGACCCAGCAAGCTGGATTAGGGCAACTACCCAATGATTGGGTTAAATTGACCATTGTTCAAAGTAGTTACCCAAAACTGAGTTGAAACCCAACACAAGGGTTATTTTACGACCATATTTTGCTTAAAAAATGTTTTTTTTATTGTTTTTTTTAACTTTAAAATCCACCATATACAAACTGGATTAAAAACAATCATATTACCTCAGAAGTACTTTTATTTCCAAATGATATTTACTGTATATGGCAACAGAATTCATATATGAAAGTTTCAAGGCAGACAAGTCAAGACAGTATATAATTCATTAAAACAGCTCCCTTACTTCAGTTCATTCTTTGATTACAGCTCCAAAAATACACATTTATACACAAGAAATAATTTAATGTAAACGGTTTTACAGCAAACACTCAAAAAAATTGCAGCCATTTAACAATTGACTATTTCAGTACTTTAGTAAAATGATAACAGGAAAAACTGTAGGTCAGAACATTTAATGATTCTTTATGAGGAACATTCACCCTTCCATTGCAGCTAACTGGGCCCTCATTAATTTTATTAGATTTGATTCATGTCCAGGGATTCCATAGATAACAATGTGAAGAAAATCCCAAACTGGGCACATGACTTTGTTTAGTTTACATTAAAAACACAAAAAACTTTAAAACAGCCATCAACAGCAGCACCCACAAGAAATGGATGCTCCATAGCAGTTCCATTTATGATAACAAAAGCTTGGGAACAACATTGCCTGTCCCCAAGCTTGAGTACGTACAGATACTCTGTTGCTGCATCTTCAAGATCCTCCACCATGTGTGTCCCAACCTGATGGAGGGAAAAGACATAAAGCAAGCCATTAGTGATTTAAAACATAAAGATGAACATTCCCCATTAATAATGTTCTACTGATTCTTGTTTGATACAAAACCTCACTATTGAATATGACACACCTAGGTTTACGTACACTCTAAAAAAGCTAAGTCTGGTCCTCTAGACATTCGAAAAGTTAAAAGTTTTATTTGTAACCTAATGTGTTTGTTTTGTGTTTTAGTGTCAGTGAGGAATAAACTGATGTTCTGATCCATCCAGAACCCAGTGTGACTGGATGATGGGTCCAGCTGACAGCAGGTTCTGGTTCCAGAGGACCTCCTTGTTAGAAAGTCACACAGACCTGAGTTCAGTTTTCTTGTTTCTCCTCAGAGACTCTGAGAGCAGACACGATGCGTTCAGGGACACCTCTGAAGTGTAGGACACTATTGTTTTTATGATGGTTTCACTTCATCAAAGTGAACTCCAGTTCATGTTCAGGTGAGAAGAGATCCTGAAGAAACTGAGTGACATGATTGAATCTGAGGAGATTTCACACCAACTTCACTTTATTAAAGATTCTTCTGATGTTTGAACAATAAAACCTCAGAGCCTCCTGGACCCAACCAGACCCTGTGGAGCTCCAGCTGTGTCCAGCGGGCCTGTTCTCAGAACCTCCCTCACAGCTGCAGCAGCTGGAAGGAGCTGTAACTGTGAGAAGTTTCAGGCCATGAGGAGAGAGCGTGTTGAAGAGAACAAGCTGGACTGAAGAAACGTGGAGGCTGAAGGAACGACACCTTTGTCTTGGTGTGACTTCAAGAGTCTGTTTCCACGCTTCAGAACCAGGAGACGAGGAGTTTGGACCTTCATGGAGGATCTGATGAAGTGATGAAGGTCCTCTTCATCCTCTTAGGTCCACACAGGAAGTGTGTGTCCATCTTCATGACTTTGGGGCTTCTTGCTGTTGGACTTGGACAGATGACCTCTGCTTCACCCTCCAGTTGCCCTTGGGTGGTGTTGGCTCAGGGCAGCTGGAGGGTTTAGAGCACCAGCTCTTACTTTAGTTCAACTTCTCCTTCTTGTCTCCAGTTTTTGGGACGAGTAGATGTTGTGGTGGTGGACTAGATTACACTGTGTGTGTTCCTCCTCTAATCAAGGCAGGTTGCAGGTTAAAATCCTATTTGCCCAGAGGGCCTGAAAGCGGGCAGGCTGGATGTGGACAGAGAAGGTGGAAGTGGAGCTCGGACCTCCTGGAACATTCTGGATCAACGACAGGAGAAACCCCTGGTGGAGCTTTGATGAAAGTGGATTTTGATGGAAGGAGTCTGAGGTTGTCGGGCACAGATCAGGACCAGAAACATCTGGATCTGGGACCAGAAACATCTGGATCTGGGACCAGAAACATCTGGATCTGGGACCACATTTAACTCTTTGGACCCTCTGATGTGGCTCTTTTACACATTATTTATTTATTTATCCTCTTTATAATGTTTCCATGTGGTGAATAAGTCATATTTGTACAGACGTGCTGTCTGGAAACTTTCTTTTCTCAGCATCATCCAGCTCCTCTCAGCTGCAGCGCCTCTGTGTGACCACATGGGGGCGCTGTAAGAGGACTGCAGCAGTCTGGTTGGTCCTCATCAGTGATGTTCTCCTGCTGGACATGATGGAGGAAACTACCAAGCAGACAGCAGCTTCTTCTTTTCTTGATTCCAGGACAACAAACAGAATCAGCTCCTCCTGTCTCGACACTGAAACATGTTTTTAAAGAGAAGCTGCAGCTCAACACACACGTGTCCTTTTTATAGATTACAGCTGTTTCACTTCACATGTTGTTGTTTCAGAAGGATGTGAAATAAATAAATATATTTTAGTTTTGTGTCTCTGAAGTGAAGGTCAGAAAAGAAGCAGAGGTCCATGAATCATGGAGGTGATGAAGACGAGGAGTCACCAGAATATAGAAGACTTGAAGAATCCAGTCCTGAATGTGACGTTTTACAAACCAGCTGAAGCTTCTGAAGGTTTTATTAACTAGAAACTGTTCAAACATCAGACTTCCTCTGAAGATGAACACTTCTAGAGAACATTCATTTGAGGTGAAAGTTTCATCGTCAACATTTTAATTTTTGTTCACACTAGTTTAGTGTTTAGTTTGTCTTACCTACTAAAATACATTATGATATATCTTAAAATAATAAAACAGTTGAACTTCACTGATCAAGTGCAGATTTATGTGAAGTTTGATCAATTAAAAATGTAAAGGAAATGTGGACACCTTGTAACAGCTGTTTACACTAACTGTTCAGAGTTATGTGATAAATGTTGACCGACCTCAATCAAAAGAATAATCTGAGTTCTTCAACAATATTCTGTTCCCCTCGCTCCAACAAAGACAAGAATCTGGTCAGTTAAAATCACAATTCAGTAACGTTTATTTTCTGTTTGAATAATGACAATATGAAATTATGGCAAATATGAAATATAATAACAGTGTTATGTCAAAAGGGTAAATATTAAATAGCTTAAGACTTTTAGAAGAGGTGTTATCTAAAATTTAGGACTAAAGTTTTAGCTCTAACGTTAAAATTTAGGTCAACTTTCTCTCAGATTCATGAACTTAAATGACATGTAAGAAAACAGTTGTCACTTGTTGTTCTCATCAGAAGGAAGATGTTTGTCCTACCAGGAGACGTCCATCTCTCATTAGCACAATGGATGTGATGAAGTGAGGCAGGAGGTTCACGTTGTCACTGGAAGAGGGATGTTATTCCTTGAGGGACCACGTCTCTTCCAGCAGGCGGTTGTGCCTCATCACTCACGGGGTGTTTGAGGGTTACCAGGACTTTTCTCCATCTCTCAGCTGACTGGATCGGAGTCCTCATGGACTTCTGGGCTGGCTCAGAGCAAACTCTCCACCAGGACATCCCACTTCTGCCAGCTTCGGACAACTTCTCCCCCTGAGACCGCTCTCCAACTCTGACCTTACGTGTCAGAGAACCAATCAAAATGCAGCTACCAACAGAGTGGGTGTGAACCAGCTGCATATCATTAATTTTAATGACACCCTCCTCTTAAAATCTCAGAGGGGAACAATACGTTTGTTTACATGATACAGGCAAACCTTGTTTTGTATCACACCGTTCTCTTAGAAAATGTACGTTTGGTTCCTGACACATTGAAAACAGTGGGTTACTTCCATCGTTACTACGGCAACTACAGTTCTGTTATCCCGAGGCCATGCTAGGGTTCTGTCATTTGTTGATACTGAATTCTCTTGGACACTGAATGTCTGTTCCTTGCCAGCAAAGATTAGCACAAAGGGTTATTATTAACACAGAAGGTTAATGATTATAGTCAGTCTGGAGCCAGGGTGGTCCAGGATGTCGACTCATCCTGACTTGGAGATTTAGCCCAGTGGGGTAGAAGAGATGTGTCTCTGAGGATGTTTTGTCTTTTGAGGGATGCTGGTTGGACGTTACATTCCCCCACTTGCGATTTACAACTTGGGTACCTTGTTGGTGAATCACAACTAACAGCGTCCTTGCTTTAGGAGTATTCCAAAGAGTCACAGTTGATAGTTCCAAAAATAAACAGGAAGTTGAGGGTATTCCACAAACTCCAGCTACAAGTACTTGGGTGTGCACCTGAACGACAACCTCAGCTGGAGCATCAACACCACCAGCCTGATGAAGAAAGATCATCAGAGACTCTACTTCCTCAGGCGGCTGAGATGGAAGTTCAGTCGTCACCTCCTTCTACAGGGTGCAGTGGAGAGCATCCTGTGCTCCAGCATCATGGAGTGGCATGGAGGCTGCACAGCTGCAGAAAGAAAAGCTTTCAGGATGGGAAGAGAAACATCTTTAGCTTCAGAATAGAAGTCCACTTGTTTTGTTTTTTAACCTTCTTTTAGGTCAAAGTCCAGAAGACCTTTCTCTTCAACACTTGAACTTCTGCTTGGGTTTTGTTTCTAGTTTTATTTTTTACTAACATATTTCTGAAAATGAAAAGGATCAAATAGACGACCCACACAGCTGTTAATGAACACACTGAGATGAGAGACCAGTCTTTCCTCGGTCCTCTGGTTCTGGAGTCCAGGTTGGTCTGTGGAGCTGCTCAGCAGCTGCTGTGAAGGAAATGACAGGTTCTAACATCTGGTCTGTTTCAACTTGAATCTAATGAGTTTTGTTCATGTCAACAATTATCAAGAGTTTAATCATGAAGACAATTTAAATTCTTCTCACCAGAGACGTTCACACGGCACATTCCAGAACCAGAACCATCTTCTGTCTTCACTTGACACCTGTACAGACCAGAGTCCTCCGTCCTGAGTGAGGACAGGTGGAGTCTGATGCGTCTGGGTCATGTTCACTACAAATGTTGCTGCTGAGGAGACAGAGAGGAGCAGACACACTGACAACTGGAACATGGGAGGCTTGAAACTGCATCTACAACAAGAACTGAATGTTCTGGACTGAACCTGAAGGTCCAAACTGACCACAGAGACACGAGCTGAGGATGAGGAGCAGCACCACCCTGCACACCATCTTCATCTTCTTCATGCAGCTGGAGGACTGATGAGGAGAAAGAAGTGTCAGAGACAAACAGCGCCATCTTGTGGACAACAACAACTAGAGATTTATTAGGAGCAGCTGGAACATGGAAACTGGATCAGAACATCTGGAAGAAGCTCCCAGTTCTGACCAGTTCAAGTCAGTCAGAAAGAGTTCATTCTGATTTCTGCTCTGTACTCAGGAAAGTTCACACATCACTTCATCTCACATCATGCCTCTACAAACACCTGCAGGTTGGAGCTTCATCCTGTGACGTCACTAAGATAATAATAATAATAATAATAATAATAATAATAATAATAATAATGAATTCAATTTATAACGCACTTTTCATTAATGAAAATCTCAAAGTGCTACAGATTTAAATGTCAATAAAACAAGTAATAAAATAAGTAAAATCAATAACAGTATCAACTAAGATCAAAGATAGAATCATGAGGAGGCAGAGTATGCTTGGTTAAAAAGAAAGGTCTTCAAGCCGCTCTTAAAGTCAACCAGTGACTGTGGAGCTCTTAGGCAGTCAGGAAGAGAGTTCCACAGGCGGGGGGCAGCCACACTGAAAGCCCGGTCTCCCATGGTCCTTAATTTGGTTCTCGGAATGTGAAGTAGATGACTGTTCTGTGACCGTAGAGACCGGGTGGATGAGTATGGTGCAAGAATGTCCTTTAGATAATCTGGTGAAGTTCCGTGTAAGCATTGATGTGTAATGAGAGCAGTTTTGTACTGAATTCTGTAGGTGACAGGAAGCCAATGAAGGTTATGGAGAATGGGTGTAATATGTTCAAATTTACGAACTCTCAACAAAATCCTTGCTGCACTGTTTTGAATATATTGAAGCTTCTGAAGGTATTTACCAGGGATTCCAATAAACAGGGAGTTGCAGTAGTCGAGCCTGGAGGAGACAAAAGCATGGACGAGTTTCTCAGCATCGGAAAAAGTTAGAGATGGGCGAAGTCTGGAGATGTTTCGAAGATGGAAGAAGCAAGTTTTAAACAGAAGCTTAATGTGATTTTCAAATGTAAGATGAGAGTCCATTTTTATTCCAAGATTTGTAACAGAGGTGGAGAGGGGGATGTCTTGTCCAGAAAAGGAAATTGTTGTTATAGTAGATGTTTGTACCTGGTGAGGGGTGCCAATCAGTATGGCCTCAGTCTTGGAGCAGTTTAATTGAAGAAAGTTCTGATTCATCCATGCCCTTATTTCCTCCAGGCAGGTAGAGAGGGCAGTGAGTGAAGATGGAGATGACAATGGGGAAGATGAGGATGCTCCAGTCCTGATGTAAAGCTGTGTATCGTCGGCATAACAGTGAAAAGAAATGTTGAACTGATTAATAATTTGACCTAAAGGCAGCATGTAAAGGGAAAACAGCAGGGGCCCCAGAACTGACCCCTGAGGGACACCACAGGAGACACAGACTGTCTGGGAAGTGGCATTGCCAAGACTAACACATTCCAGCCTATCGGAGAGGAAAGATTTGAACCAGTCCAGGACAGTGTCACAGAGACCGACCTCCACATGAAGACGGTGGAGGAGGATACTATGGTCCACAGTGTCGAAAGCTGCAGTGAGGTCAAGGAGGACAAGGATGGAGGGAGAACCAGTGTCAGCAGCCATGAGGACATCATTGGTAACTCTCAGCAATGCAGTCTCAGTACTGTGAGCTGCCCTGAATCCAGACTGGAACTTCTCATACAGGGAGTGTTGCTGTAGGTGGTCCTGCAGCTGAGCAGCAACTGCTTTTTCCAGCACTTTAGACAGAAAAGGGAGGTGTGAAATTGGGCGGTAATTAGAAAAAATGTCGGGATCCAAATTGGATTTTTTCAGAAGAGGCCTAATGATGGCAGTTTTTAGAGGCAGTGGAACATGACCAGATTGTAGAGACTGATTTATTATTTGAGTGATTAATGGGCTTATTGCAGAGTGATTGGATTTTATGAGAGACGAGGGGAAAGGATCCAGGGCGCAGGATGAAGGCTTCATTTTCTTGATGATGGCTTCCACTTCACTCTGAACAACTTCATCAAAGCTGCTCAGGGACCCAGAATGCAGACGGGTAGATGGCACACTGAGAACAGGGAGGTTGTGGAGCTGAGATCTGATAGTGTCAACTTTGTTTTTAAATGATGAAAGGAACAGGTCGCATTTTTGAGCAGAGTCCTCAGGAGTTTGTTTAATGGGATTAAGCAGATGAGTTATTGTGGAGAAGAGCTGTTTAGAGTTTCCAGGGCAGGTGTTGATGATGTTGGAATAATATTTGGAGCGTGCTTCTTTAAGAGAATAGGCGTACGCTTTCTGATGTTCTTTATATGCCTGCTTATGTACAGAGAGACCAGATGATTTTACACGTCTCTCAATAGCACGGCCAGTTGCCTTCATCTTGCGCAGCTCACCAGTGTACCAGGGGGCTGAACGGGAGAAAGACACCAGTCTTGTCTTCAAGGGAGCATGTAGGTCCAGAAGCTCTTGGAGAGATCGGTTGTAGTAATCCACAGAGTCATCTGCAGATGAATGATTGACAGCGGTCAGGGCGTGAAGATCAGTAGACAGAACATCAGGGGAAATGTTTTTAAAGTCACGGAACTGGATAGGTCGTTTTGGGTTTGAAGCAGGCGAAGAAGAAGGCACTTCCAGGGAGATGACCCTGTGGTCTGAGACACCCAGGTCATATACAGATAAGTTATTGATGAGTACAGTGTCTGTAATCACCAAATCCAGAGTATGCCCCCTGCTGTGCGTAGGGGCGTCAACGTGTTGAGTGAGATTAAGAGAGTCCAGAAGAGACTTAAAATCTGTTGCCATAGGTGAAGAGGAATTGTCCATGTGGATATTTAAGTCGCCAAGAAAAATGGTCTTCACGGGGAGGTGCAAAAAAAGTGAGGAGGTCATGTATCTCTGAGTTAAATGAAACATGTGGTTTGGAAGGCCTGTAAATTAATATAACATTCATCAGAAGTGGGGCTTTGAAGCTGAAGGCCAGACATTCAAAAGAAGAAAAGTCCTGAGAAACCAGATGAGACCATTTTAAATTACTGTATTGCGGTAGATTACAGCCAGACCACCACCGCGGCCAGTGCTACGGGCTCTCTGCAGATAACTGTATCCAGAGGGACACGCTTCGTTCAGAGAACTGAACACATCCGGTTTATGCCAAGTTTCTGTAAGACACATGAGGTCTAAGTTCGTCTCCAGAATGTGATCATGAATTAAACATGATTTGTTGGATAGTGACTGCACATTGAAAAGTTCTAATTTAATACCAGTTGGAATAGGAGCTTTTTGAACCGGTTTAAGCAGACTGAAGTCCACTCCACGTTTTCCTTGCCACTTCCTGCGCTGTGAACTACAAGGGACTACAGACGCAGCGCTCTGATGACGTCTCTCAGTCCAGACAGTACCAATCGAGTCAGAGTTCGTTTGCCTAAAATAAACGGTTTTCTTTCGAGAGCTTCAATGGATGTAACGAGGTCTACGCAGAAGTCCCAGTTGATGGTGGAAACAGAAGGAGGAATGGAGCAGTTGTTAAGTTCAAACAACTCCGAAGCGGAGTAGGTCAACATTGTCGAGCCGGTGGAAGCTAACACGGAGCTAGCCACTAACAGCAGGCCCACGGCTCCGAGAAAGATATACAAGAAGCAGAGAGAGGTAACTTGAATGAGCATACCTTGAAGGAGTACAGCAGGGAATCCAGAACAGTCCAGAGGACACAGGAAGATGACAAGGGCAGCAGGTAAGCGAACAATAAATGCAGCTACGTGGTTCTCTAAGCTAAATTCGTGCTGGAGCTAGCGGGAGCTAGCAGCCCCCACTACTAAAATTCCGGTTAGACTAGTAAAGTTTTCTATCTAATGAATCCAGCAAACAAATCAAATCTTGGCTTCGCTATGGTCTCTTATCCTGAGCAAGCACAGTGGCATCAGTGGAAAGGAAAAATTCCCTTTTAGAAGGAAGAAACCTTTAGCAGAACCAGGCTCAGGACAAGCGGCCAACTGCTTTGACCGGCAGCGTGTAACGTCTGCAGATCCACAACGCAGTGAGAAAAGACAGTTGCTCTAAAACTAAATCACAGAAAGGTAGAAATGCCCGGATCTGATCACACAGGTGCTGTACACATGCAATACACACCTTTCTCACACTTACCTATAGGTAATACTTTGAAATAATGTACTTACCACTTATAAGCATTATGGACCTGCAACACACTAAACAAAAGACGATTCCAACAGAAACAAAACTGTAGATCATAAAAATTGACTCACTGCATAGAACAGATGAATCACTTGCAGTGAATCCATCCCTCCTCAAAGCTATTTCCCACCTCTTCCTCATCTCTTTATCTTTTGGAAACCTTTAAAACAAAAACGTGATATCTGGGAGTGTGTCCACAAAAACATTGTCTGAATGAGGTCCATGCTATTTTATTCATATACTGTGATTTAGTGAGTTCATTGAAGTTATTTAGTACTGGCTGATCTGCACATCACTGTTATAACAAAGCAAAAATAAAAAGGCAACAGTTGAAACTAAGGAGCCTTGTTGCCTTCTTAAGCTGAGCATTCAGAAAAACGTTATACTCACTATTTTTG
Organism: Garcialebias charrua; assembly: GCA_038048925.1. Lineage (NCBI taxonomy): Eukaryota > Metazoa > Chordata > Actinopteri > Cyprinodontiformes > Rivulidae > Garcialebias > Garcialebias charrua. The sequence goes on from JBBPBX010087988.1 coordinate 14,583, forward strand.
ATCTTATT
>JBBPBX010087989.1:3755-14589 GCA_038048925.1 Garcialebias charrua
TTTTTGAATAAAGTAGATGCGATTTTCTGCATTTTGGGGTATTTTAATGGGTTGTAAAACATCTACAGTACATGTTTGTTAAAAAAATACATATACTGTATATGTATGTATGTATGTGTACAGTACAGGTATTCCCCGATTTACGAGCGAGATCCGTTACAACGAGGCGCTCGTAAACCGGAAATCTCGTAATTTGGAACGGCCGCCATTTCTCTCGTAAACCCGGAAATCCGCTCGTAAATTGGAACGGTTTTCGCCAGCGCACCTAAAAACACTCTATTTTCATCTAAAAACTACTTTTGAGTGCATAAAAATGATCGGAAACGTGTGTTTATATGCTTAACTTGCTAACTGAAGTGAAAAAACACATGAAAACTCGGTATTTTTTTCGTTTTTTCCAAAAATGTGCAGCTCGTAAGTCTGGAACCTCGCAGATCAGAGCGCTCGTAATTCGGGGACTACCTGTATACTGTACAGTACTGTATATGTATTTATTATTATTATTATTATTATTATTATTATTATTATTATTATTATTATTATTATTATTATTATTATTATTATTATTATTGTTGTGTGTGTTGTTGGTTTTTTTTGCAGACCACCAAGCACCGGTTCATGGACCCATGGGCATCCGCGGACCCCAGTTTGAGAACCACTGATCTTGGGGCCAGTTGTTCCCATGACATCTTGTGACATTTCAGGTTAAGCACAGGATAAGAAGTCAGATAAATTCATGTGAAATCCAAACAGTGGGTTCAAACTACTTTGATTGTTTTTGCTCATTTTTAGCTGAAAAGCATCACACCTTTAAGCCTCGGATATAGTCGCGCTTTGGTCCGCAAGCTGGAGCGCGCGTGCTGCGCGCGCACTGTGCATGCGTTTATAGTGTGGCACGGCAGCGCATGGCAAAGTGCTGTTCTTTTACTGACCAGCAGGTGGCAGTACCCTCTAAAACCTGTGCATATGTTGCAAGAAAGGGTGTAGAAGAAGAAATCTACCGTAGAAGAAGAACTGTTTGAAATCACACAACAAAAACAAATGGCTTTCCGCTCGCTCGGGGAATTTAATACATTTGAATCACATAAAAAACATTCCTCCATGCGTCGCGACGCCGTTTCCACGACCACAGCGGCGCATACAGCTGCAGGTTCTGGCGTGAAGGCTGTCGGTGAGGTCCCTACCCGACTTGTCAATCAATTCGGCGTGCGCGCAAGGCTTGCGGAGCTTCAAAATCTGGGAGGTGCACGACCACGCGCGAAACCAATGCGCTGGCCAAAGCGCGGGGGCGGGGACTTCGCGATTGCGTCACTTTGGCCGCGCGCCTTATGCGACGCGTCAACTATATCCGAGGCTTAAGACTTCTTAGCATGCTACCGCAGACAATGAGCACCTTCTGTGCAACTGGGATTTAACTCAAAATCAGGACGCTGTGGGATGTCCTGAGTACAGTTAAACAGCAAGTCAGAGGGAAATCAGAAAACCCCACAAGCAACAACAGCACATTCCACAATCTCTGCCAACAACCCTCAATCTCTTCAGTCACCAGGGGGTCCGCTGTTCTGGCAGGCTTCCAACAGCCCACTGCATGTGTTTGTGTATGAGAGAATGAGTGCTTGCTTGCTTCTCTGTATGAAACAGAGAGGCAGACAGACAAGAGTGCATATAAAGTGCATAAACAAATCTCTGAAGGCCCCTGGCTGTGTAGGGGATTTTCTGATTGAATGATTGTATGTGGAGGAGAAAGAAACGAAGGATGGAGATAGAGAGAGTAAAATAAAGACAGAGATGCTAATGGACATGTAAAGGGTATGTGAATGCATGAATGAACGTAGGAATGCCAGTGGCTGTATCGCTCAGATATTGTGCTGGTGCCAGACTGGTTGTATTAATTTCCAAACATTCACAGCCTGCCAGCCTTTTACCAACAAGACATCATGTTTCATTTCACTTTTGTGCAGCTTATGAAGATGTATCCAAGTAAATGAGCAACAATAATGCTTACCGTCTGACAGGAAGTATTCCACCTCTCCACTTTTGCCCTCATCCCCATCCGTAGCCTCAAGCTGGTAGACAAATGATCCTGCAGGGGCCTCAGGAGACACAACAGCTAGGTAGGGGTATGGCTTCATGTTCCACTCAGGGACGTTGTCATTGACATCAGTGATCTTCAGCTTCACCTTGTTCAGGTACCAGTCTGGGCCTATAGGGGATAATGCAGAGATAGTGACGAAACTGTGATTACTTAAAGTGACAGCTGTCATGTAATAGTGTGTGGAGGAGAGACAAGCAACCAGGGAAATCAAAAGTACTGACAAACAGAGAGTCATCAGAGGATACGGGTATGTGGCATATAAAACCTCTCACTTAGATTAAATAAATATAACACAGGAAGTTATAATAAATATTGGTGATTTGTGTTTAAAGATACTCATTGTACACTGGGAAATTTAATATAAAGTAGGTTATTCTGAACAAGAAAGTTGGCCATCTGGCCTAACACATTTGATTGTTATACATGATGATTGATTGTTTTGCATGAGTTAAAAGTCTACTTCTGAGATTCCAAACAGAGGTTGGCCTGAAACACATCAATGAAGGCTACATATGGGACAAATCTGGTTGGCAGGCTGCAGACTGATGAAGTCCTCTGGATGGGTGATAAAACATTTCTCACTTAAAGAAACTGGTCCAGAGGACATGATTTTGAAAAAAATCAACAAGCTCATAAAGAACGCTGGCTCAGTTCTTGGGATTCCTCGAGAACCTTTGGAGATGATTGTACAAAGAAGGATTCTTCAAAAAAACGTTGGACATTCGTTTAGCATATTTAGTTCATATCTTAGATCCTTATTTACTGTTTCTTTTTACAACTTATATTTTTGCTATTGTTGGATGTTACTGGGACCCTGTGCACACAATTTCTTTCCACCTCATGTACCACATGCAATGTGAATGACAATAAAGGACCTTGAATCCTTGAACAAAGATTATTAGAATAAAATGAAGAATATTATCAGAGTCAGAGATTATTTATTGTCATTCGCACCACATGTGGTACATGTGATGGAATGAGATTATGTACACAGGGTCCCAGTTACATCCAACAATGAAATGTAAAATAAAAACAGCAGTAAGATCTAAGATATGTGCTAAGAAAAACATCAACTAAATATACACTAAACACTAGTAGCATAAAAACATCACGCCGAACAGCAGCACGAACAAGAGTCTGTGTTAGCAGATGAGCTTGAATGAACACATCACCATGAAACAGATCAGCAGCAACATGATGTGATTTTTCACAGTGATTATTCTGTTTAGATATTCATAAGTCTAACAGCCCCAGGGTAGAAACTGTTCCTCAGTCTAATGGTTCTACCCTCGTGCCGAGGGTGCCGAAAACTGAAAGTTATGCACCATAACTCATGTTCCCTCAAGGAAGGGAACGAGGTGCAACATACTTGCTATGGGAATTGCACCCCGCGCGATTACCTGAAGGAATATACTCACGCCTTTACGGCTAGGGGTGTCACCACCGCGCCAGAGGCCCCGCCCTCTGGGTACTTAAGCGGCTTGCGCCCCTCCATCTTTCTCCAAAGTTGCACTTCACCGAGCTTTCAGCATTGAAAAGGGCCAGCTATGTTGCACCTCGTTCCCTTCCTTCAGGGAACATGAGTTATGGTGCATAACTTTCAGTTCCCTTTCAGTCTGGTCTCTCAGTGCAACATACTTGCTATGGGAACGTAATCCATTCACGCCCTTGAAATGCTCAGTAAAATGCATGCTAGAGTGAACATCTGCCTTTGACCAGCAGGCATCCCAAGGCTACTTTCTATTGTGTGTTAGAAAGGACAGCCTGAGTGACGTCACCCGCAGTAACATCCAAACTGTAATGCTTTGTTGACAGTACTCGGCTCAATTAGGACCCGATACAGTACCTGAAGAGCAGATGCATAAAAATCTACCTGCAGACTTCAGGACTACTGTACCCTGACACTACAGTCACACTACTTACTACTTGTAAGAAAATAAAATGTTCAAAACATTCTGACTTTGTCTTCTTATTATCACCCAAAAAAAATGTGTATGTTTATTTAAGACAGGCTTAGAGTTCAGTTTATTTTAGCCAGTTTATTAAAAACAAATTTGATGATGATGTTACATTACTGTAGAAAACGTATGAGGCACAATATTTAAACAGTTTATAGCATTACAGCTTCTGACTTTAAGTCACAGCTTCCTCGACAGCTAATGGAGATTTAAAAACATTAATCAGTCAGACAAAGGTAAGTGATGAAGCAGCTCTTCTGTTCAACCATCCACATGGATCACATGTCCTTCGTCATCAGTGGAGCAACTTGTTTGTATTTGATCTCGGCTCACAAACATCCAGGCTGGACCAGCTGGCTCCCTCCTCCTCATCATCACTACGGTGTCCTGTACAGTGAAAGAAAACATCTCTTATTAAGAGCTGCTATAAACAGTGAGATTCACAAAACCATATAGCAGATGTTGAATATAAAGAGTTTATATTGTCTGATATTTAACTTCAACTCAAGTTTTGTACACAAACTTGAATTAAAATAATTAAATTAAAATAACTTGTTTCTAAATCTGGTCTAAATCTCCTGCCTCCTTGTTTGAAACTGAACTGTCAGGTGCCTTTGACTCAAACAGTGGGGCTTCTGCTGCTCCTCATGGACTGTAAACACTCAGCCCTGACTTCTCCTGCCTCCTTGTTTGAAACTAACATTTGTGTTAAATCAGAAATGTACAGACAAAACACGTTTACTCAACAATTTAGCAAGGGTTAACTATGTTAGCTGTGTTAGCCTACATGATGCAGTTTGGTGAACTGAAAACAAATACAGACTTACCTTCAGAGTTATTTATGTAGTTGGACACATAAAGCTTAAATCCTTTGTCTTTCTTAGATGTGCGCTTTAGACAAGGTCTGAATAATTCGGTACACATCCTTGACTGTCGGCAAGTCCTGCAGAGATTGTGTAAAGATCGCCATCCTGTGGCTGTGAACCGGAAGTGCGCCGTCTGTCCAATGAATGCGGAAGCCCTATAACGGAAGTCCGTGGCATATAGCCTATTGTTGAATACACATTTATCACCATTTTTAAAAAGAGGAACGACCTTAGCTACTTTCATATTATCTGGAAATATTCCTGTTGAAAATGATAAATTACATATGTATGTGAACGGCTCAATAACATGGCTCATTATGTCCTTTACAAACATCATATCCATGTCCACCCAGTCTTTCGATCTCTTGTCTGTAAGATGTTTTACTACATTCATTATTTCCTCTTTGTTAGTTCCATTTAGAAAAATACTATTTGCACAACCTGTAATTGAGTGGATCACATTTTTATCTACTTTTGGTATCTTAGCTGCAAGGCTTGATCCAACATTCACAAAATATTGATTAAATCCATTTACAATTTCATTTTCATCATGAATTTCATCGTTGTCTTTTACAAAATATTTTGAAATACCAGTTTTTGCTTTATGATTCTTCAGGACACTATTCATTACTCGCCATGTTGCTTTCATATCACCATTACTTTTATCTAATAATTTACTATAATATTCTTTCTTATGTTTCCTAATGGTGTGTTCACACAGAGCAGCGTTTTCAAGCTTCCAGCTTCCAGCCTCCATGTAAAATCAATGGTGGACGCACTTCCAGCCACCTCCTGGCGTCTGGCGTCAGGTCGCGTGCGTGAGGAGCGTGCTGAGTAGCGTTTTTTCGTGCACGTGAACCGGCTTCCACCTCCAAACCGAGCATTCAACATGTTGAAGATTTCGCGGTTCAAACTTTTCAAACGCCGCTCAACTCCACCTGATTGGTTGGTGTGTCAACCAATCAGGGAGAGTCGGGGGGCAGAAGAGAGGGGGCAGTGGGAGAGTCCCTATGTGACGCGGAAACGAGGGTGCGCGCGCACTATGTGACGTATTGTTTGTCGGAAAAAAAAAAGAAAAGACCCGCGAGCTCGTGAACTATGGAAGAGAAACTCATTGTAGCTGTGTGTTCGCGACAATTCCTTCACGACCAGTCAAGTCTGCTCGACAGAGACGGATATAAACAGCTCCTCCTCGCCTGGCGGAGTGACCAGGACTCCGTGTGCAGGGCTCTGTGTACCGGTAAGCTCCGCCCACACACCCAGCAGCTTCTGGCTTCTGGCGTTCAGTTTTGAACACGCTACATTTACAAGTACGTCCACTTGCGTGCGTGAGGAGCAGTTTGGACGTTCAAAACGCTGCTCTGTGTGAACACACCATTATAATCCCTACTAATTTATTTTTATACTTTTTATATTGTAATGACGCCAACACTGCAGACGGAGTCCAGCCAACGGGGTTTATTCAGAAACAGGGACGAGCTGCTATTACCGAGGCTGCAGCTCACGCCTTAACAGAAAACGCGGTACACACGCGAGCGAACACACTAGCTGCCTGCTAACAACAACACACACACAGAGACGCTTCTTCTTCGTCTCTCTTTTTCCGGTCCCTCCTCCCTGCTCCTACCCCTCTCCTGCCCCCACGACCAATCCAACACATGAGGGCGGGGGACAACAGAATCACAACAGCTCAACAGAACACAGTACAACTGAACAAATACACAGAAATACTTGGACCCAAAGCAGAACCAAACACAGGGTCGTTACACTACCCCCCCACTACTGAGTCCCTCGCCCACGAGGGGACAAACAAAGTCATCAAACCGTCTTGGAGCCCTCCTCGTCCGCTGCGGGCGAGCTCCCAGCGGCGCTACAGGCTCTGGGGCCGGGGCATCATTCGATGTCGGTGATAAGGCTTCTGGGGAGGTTGGCGGACGCACCAGAGACCCTGACCATTGGCCTTCTGGGGACTGAGGTGCAGACCTGCCTTGATAGGGGGCCAACCTGTCCCTGTGCAGAGCTACTCTTCTCCTGTTTTGGGGCATCTGAACTCTGTAGACCACCTCCCCCAGGCGCTCCAACACTCTGCAGGGACCCACCCACTGACTGTCCAGCTTCGGGCACCGTCCCTTCTTCCTACGAGGGTTGTACACCCAGACCAGCTCCCCTGGAGTGAAGTGTCGGCCCTTAGCCCTTACATCATAGTTCCGTTTCTGGCGCATGCCTGCTTGCTCCTGTTGCCTCCGGGCAAACGCATGGGCCGTCTCTAACCTGTCCTGAAGTTTCCGGGCATACTCGGGACCCGCTGGAACATCAGGTGCATCCGGCGGGCGCCCGAAGGACAGTTCGGCTGGTGTGCGCAGCTCCCTCCCCAACATGAGGAGCGATGGGGTGCATGCCGTGGAGTCCTGTACAGCTGAGCGGCATGCCATTAGCACCAGTGGCAGGTGCTCGTCCCAGTCCCGCTGATGCTCTGCTGTGAGGATGGCCAGCTGCTGTCCCAGGGTGCGGTGGAGCCTTTCCACTAGGCCGTCGCTCTGGGGATGTAATGGTGTCGTTCTTGTTTTGTGGATGCCAAGGCGGCTGCACATGGTAGAAAACACCCGTGACTCAAAATTTCTCCCCTGGTCACTATGAATACTGTCTGGTACCCCAAACCTGCTAATCAGGCCCCCAACCAAAGCATCTGCCACAGTCTCTGCTTCCTGATCAGGGATGGCGTACGCCTCCGGCCATTTTGTAAAATAGTCTATAGCCGACAGGACATAACAGTTTCCCCTGTCTGAGCGTGGTAGGGGGCCCATGATGTCCACGGCCACTCGTTCCATCGGGGCTCCTACAACAAACTGTTGTAGGCGGGCGTGAGACTGACCCGTCGGCCCCTTCCGTGCCGTGCAGAGGTCACAGCAGCGGCAGAAATCCTCCACATCCCTCCTACACTGGCCCCAATAAAACCCCTGTCGGAGGCGACGGAGAGTTTTTGTGACACCAAAATGTCCAGACCCAGACGCTCCATGCACGCCCTGCAGGACTACGTCTTTCAGGTCTTTTGGGACTACCGTCTGCCACCGCTCCTCACCTGTGGAAGGGTTCTTCCATGACCTCTGCAGTACTCCATCTTCCAGTCGCAGGGCCTCAAACTTTGACCACAACCCTTTAGTTGCCAGCGAGAGTCCAGCAACCTCCTCCCACGGCGGCTTCAGTTGCCTCTCCACCCATAGCAACACAGGTTGGATGTCAGGGTCTTGTTCCTGATGGTGCCTCCAGCTGTCTGTGCCAACTACCTGCAGCTCTCTGCAGATCGCCAAGTCACTCTGACCTGATCCTTGACGGTCCCGATGTAGCTGTTCCTCCTCCAACCTCTCCCTCCGGTCACAGTAACTGCACCCCTCTGCAGCGCAAGGCCGGCGGGAGAGGGCATCGGCATTGGCGTGCTTGGCTCCGGCCCGATGAATGACAGAGAAGTTGTAGGATTGCAGCTCCTCCAGCCACCGGGCCACCTGACCCTCAGGTTCTTTAAAAGACATCAGCCACTGGAGGGCCGAGTGATCAGTCCTGATCGTGAATGACAAGCCACACAGGTAGTACTTAAAATGGCGTAGAGAAAGTACCACCGCCAGCAGCTCCCGCCTTGTCACACAGTAGCGCCTCTCAGCTTTGTTAAAGGCCCTGCTGAAATACCCCACCACTCTCTCACCCTCCTTCCCCAGCTGGGACAGGACCCCCCCAACCCCCACGCCACTTGCATCCGTGTCGAGGATGAAGGGGAGGGAAGGGTCTGCAGGAGCGAGGACTGGGGACTCAGTCAGAGCTTGCCGCAGGCGGTCAAACGCTCCCTGGCACTGTTCAGTCCACACATAGTCTCTGTTCTTCTGGAGTAGTTGGAAAAGGGGGGCTGCTATACTTGCGAACCCCCGCACAAACCTCCTGTAATAAGAAGCCAGTCCCAGGAAGCTTTTAAGATCTCTCTGAGTCGTGGGGGTTGGCCACTCTGCCACCATCTTTACTTTGTCCTCCATTGTGCCGATCCCCTCTCTGCCGACTCGGTGGCCCAGAAACGACACCTCTTGTTGCATAAAGTGACACTTATCTGGGTGGAGTCTCAGGCCCGCAGCTCTAATTCTCTCCAGCACTCTACAGAGTGAGTCCAGAGCCATTGCAAAAGAGGCGCCATGGACCAGTATATCATCCAGATACACCAGACACTCCTGGCGAGGAATGTCAGCCAGCGTCTGGTCCATCAGCCTGGAAAAGGTGGCAGGTGCATTGCACAGTCCAAACGGGAGCACCTTAAACTGCCAGAGTCCCCGCCCCGTACAAAAAGCAGTCTTAGGTCTGGCACTTGTTGCTAGGGGGACCTGGTAATAACCGCTCCGAAGGTCCAGAGACGAGAACCAGTTGGAGCCGGACACCAGGTCTAGTGACTCGTCGACCCTAGGCAGTGGATACGAGTCTTTCTCAGTCACCCCGTTCAGTGGTCTGTAATCAACACACAAACGCCACTCTCCATTCTTTTTGGGCACCATGACAACAGCAGACGCCCAAGGGCTGTTTGAGGGCTCGATAACATCAGCCTGTAGCATGTCTGACACTGCCCTGTCACAGGCTTCCTGACGGGCCAGGGGAAGCCGGCGGGGACGACATTTTATTGGGCGTGCACCTCCCGTCAGGATGTCGTGTTCCACCAACCGAGTCCGCCCCACCTGGTCTTCACTCAGGGCAAAAATGTCCTTAAAGTCCATGAGCAGCTGCAACAGTTGTTCCTGCTGCCGAGTGTCTAAACCCCTACAGTTTTCCGCCCAGATCTTCCGCACCAAGGTCTCCGCAGCGTCTTCAGTCTCCTGAGGCACCCACACTGGGTGCATAGGGCTCGCAGGTTCGGGAGCCATGGTGGCAGCAATCTGGCTGGGCTGAGGTGGGATGTGCTCGACAGCTGCAATCTGCGGTTCTGTGTAGCAGGCCACAGGACCCGTGGGGGTGTGATCAGGAGCTGCGGGCAACAGTGGAATGAGAGGGCCCTCCTTGAAGCTCCATGTCCCCACACCCAAATCCAACTGGCACCCCGCAGCCCTTAAAAAGTCCAGCCCCAATATGCACATGTCCTGCACCTCTGCTACCCACACAGGGTGGGTGATAGATCGGCCACCTACATTAAAAGTCATTGTCCCCCTCCCCTTCATAGGTGCCATGTCCCCAGTGACTGTGCGCAGCTGCACTGTGGTGGGTTGGATCAGAGTCCAGTCCGGTACCATCTCAGGCCTCACTAGTGTTACCGTGGAACCAGTGTCAATCAGGGCCGTGCATGGAAACCCTTCCACTGAGACGGGGACATAACAAAAGTCTCCAACACATGTGCGGCCGACCACCACAACCACGGTCGCTTGGTCGGGGGCGGAGTCAATTTCGGAGGGATTCTGGGCTCGGGCCCCCTGTTCGAGCTGTCGGCCCCCGCCCACTGGCGATGGAGGTGTGGAGGCTACGGTCGGGATCTGCGATTCCTCCCCCCCGCAGACCCCGTGTCGTTTCCCTGCGTCTTGACTGTTTTAGGACACCGCCTCAGGAGGTGTCCCGGTTGGCCACAGCCCCAACAAACGGCCGGGGGTGCGGAGGAGTCCCGCGTCGACTGCAGTGCCACCGCTCGGACCATTTCTGTCAGCTCCGAGACCCAAGCAGGTTTCTCCTGGTTCAGCTCTGCCCCCTCCGCAGATCTGCATGCCGGTGGTTGTCCTCTCAGGTCGTTTCCCGCTGCTACTCCCAGCAAACACTCTCTCTCCACTGCTAAGTCCAATGCGTCTTGCAGGGATCGGGGGTGCATCAGCTGAACCTGCACACGCAGCTCCGGTGGTGCCAGGGCTCTGATGAACTGATCTTTTGCTAGTTCATTCTGAACCCCTGACTGCATGTGTGAATAGGCT
>JBBPBX010087990.1:0-14589 GCA_038048925.1 Garcialebias charrua
GCTCTACAGAGAGTGGTGAAGGCTGCACAGAAGTCTGTTGGAGTCAGTCTCCCCACCATCACAGACATTTACACCTCCAGATGCAGGAAAAGAGCCACCTGCATCATGAAAGACCTCACTCACCCAGCACACTCACTCTTTGCCCCACTCCCCTCAGGACGGAGGTTGAGGAGCATCAAGTGTAGAACCACTAGACTGAGGAACAGCTTCTACCCTGAGGCTGTTAGACTCATGAATAAATAAAAATAAAATAAAAAATAAACACTGCAAAATATCACATCATACTGATGCTGATCTGTTTTCTTGTTGCTGTATTCATCTGTGTTCATCTGTGACCATCTGCTCATACAAACTCATGTTCGTGCTGCTGTGTATTACTAGTTGATGTTTTTCTTAGTTAGTTCTAGATGTTATTACTGTTTTTCTCTTTCATTTGTTGTTGGATGTAACTGGGACCTCGTGTACATAATCTCGTTTTCATCTCATGTACCACATGCGGTGCAAATGACAATAAAGACTCTCTGACTTTGACTTTGACTTAAGGGGGACGAGAAGATGTTCTGATTTTGAAATGGAGTTTTTGGTACCGACAAGAATGATTTCTGTTTTGTTACTGTTTAGTTGAAGGAAATTGTTAGAAAACCAGTGATTTAGCTCATTGAGACAGTCGGTGAGGATGGAGGGTGGGTGGGTGGAGTTAGGTTTTGATGACAAGTAGAGCTGTGTGTCATCAGCATAACAGTGGAAATGGACGCCGTATTTGCGGAAGATGTGACCTAGAGGAAGGAGGTAAATGATGAAGAGGAGGGGTCCGAGGACAGAGCCTTGGGGGACACCCGTGGAGACAGGGGAAGACTGGGAACGGAAGGATTTAAGCTGAATGAATTGAGTGCGGTCAGAGAGATAGGAGTTGAACCAGTCTAACGGGGTACCTGAGATGCCAATGGAGGTTAGTCTGTTGAGGAGGATAGAATGACAGATGGTGTCGAAGGCAGAACTTAGATCAAGAAGAATGAGGATGGACAGAAGACCAGAGTCAGCAGCAAGAAGAAGGTCGTTAGTAATTTTTACTAGAGCTGTTTCGGTGCTATGGTGGGGGCGAAATCCAGATTGAAACTCTTCATAAATGTTGTTGTTGGACAGGTGAGAGTGAAGTTGACTAGCAACAGTTTTTTCAAGAATCTTGGAGATGAAAGGCAGATTGGAGATCGGACGAAGATTATTGAAGTTGGTGAAGTCAAGACCTGGTTTCTTGATGATGGGGGTGATGGCAACAGATTTAAAGGCTGTGGGAACAATGCCAGAGGTTAGGGAGGAGTGGATGATAGGGAGCAGAGATGGGAGACAGGATTTAACAAGAACTGTGGGAAATGGGTCAAGTTGACAGGATGAGGACTTGGACTTGTTGATAATGTCAGCAATGTCATCAGCAGAGGGGAGGGAGAAGACCGAGAGAGGGAGGGAGGGGGGAGTTCAACAAGGATGCTGGGGGCAGTATTTGGTCCAAGGTGTTTATAAATTGAAATAATCTTTTCATTGAAATATGACATCAGGGAGCTGAATCCATGTGAGAGGGTAGAGAGTTAGGAGATGAGACAGAACGGTGAAGGAGAGAGAACAATGTCTTTGAATTACCAACATTGGAACTGATAATGTCTGAGAAGTAGCTGGATTTGGCTTGAGAAATACTGTTCTTGTAATGGATGAGGTGGTTTGCATAAAGTTCCTTGTGAATTGTGAGACCGGATTTTTTATAAAGACGTTCTAGCCGCCGACCTTTGGTTTTCAGGGAGCGGAGTTCTGGAGTGAACCAGGGTGCAGAGTTGGAGAAGGAAACAGTCCGAGTTTTCAGAAGAGCAACAGAGTTAAGGATGTTGGTGAGGCTGGTGTTGTATAATGTGACAAGATCATCTGGGTTGGAGGAGCTGAAAGTGGAGAGGGTATTATTAATATGAGATAAAAGAACGTCATGGTTGATATTCTTGATATTACGGAAGGAAAGAGTGCGTTGAGGTTTATCTGAGGAAAATTTAAGATTAACATTGAATGAAATCATCAGGTGATCAGTAAAAGGAAGTTAATCAGAAGAACAGTTAAGAGGAGAGAGTCCAGAACAGCATAGTAAGTCCAATTTGTGGCTTTGTCTGTGCGTTGGAAAGTTGATGAATTGTTGAAAGCCACAGCTGTCCAGGCAGGATGTGAAGTCTCTGGTGAGGGGGTTGTTGTCTTCATCCATATGAATGTTGAAATCACCCAGCAGGATAATATTGGGTGAAAGAGCTGTAAGATGAGCCATTAGAGTAGCAAAGTCATTCATGAAGCAGTTGTTTACTTTTGGCGGGCGGTAGATAGTTGCAACAACGGTGGGTGTGGGGCCAGCGAGCAGACACACAGTGTGTTCGAAGGAGGAGGAGGGAGGAGTGTGAACCGGAGTGACCTTCCAGTTCTCGCGGTGAATTATCGCGAGACCTCCCCCTTTGCCGAGGCGCGGGCCTTGGCGATGTAAACAAACCCCGGTGGAGTGGACTCATTCAGATGAAAAAAGTCATTTTGTTGTTGCCACGTTTCTGTTAAGCAGATGAAATCCAGTTTTCGGTCGGATATTAGATCGTGAATAAGCTGACCTTTGCCCGTGAGGGAGCGAACGTTCAGAAGTCCAAACTTTACGGAGGAGGTGGAGGTAGTGACTGGAGCGTTAGCTGACCGAGCTAGGTTGGCTAACGTGCTGCTGCTGTTAGCGGTCCGAGCATTGCGGCGTGAAGAATGGCGAGAGTCCGACCAGATGGAGGTTATGGGATGAGCCTTGTCAGCGTTGAGTCGACGGCGCGCGCCCCGGTGGATGGGTGAATGTATCTCCGATGAGGATGGAAGGCAATTTCCTGAAGAGGGAGCACGGGTGGACGGCCGGTAGAAAGCGAAGACGAAGGAGCTCGACGGCTGAATAATGGAGGAGGCCAGACGCTAGGTGGTGGTGGATGATCAACAGGAGAGTCCAAACGAGAGCAGGCAGCAGGTAAATCCAAGTAAAATCCACCGCCCAATTTCACACCTCCCTTTTCTGTCTAAAGTGCTGGAAAAAGCTGTTGCTGCTCAGCTGCACGACCACCTACAACAACACTCCCTGTATGAGAAGTTCCAGTCTGGATTCAGGGCAGCTCACAGTACAGAGACTGCATTGCTGAGGGTTACCAATGATGTCCTCTTGGCTGCTGACACTGGCTCTCCCTCCATCCTTGTCCTCCTTGACCTCACTGCAGCCTTCGACACTGTGGACCATAGTATCCTCCTCCACCGTCTTCATGTGGAGGTCGGTCTCTGCGACACCGTCCTGGACTGGTTCAAATCTTTCCTCTCCAATAGGCTGGAATGTGTTAGTCTTGGCAACGCCACGTCCCAGACAGTCTGTGTCTCCTGTGGTGTCCCTCAGGGGTCGGTTCTGGGGCCCCTGCTGTTTTCCCTTTACATGCTGCCTTTAGGTCAAATTATTAATCAGTTCAACATTTCTTTTCACTGTTATGCCGACGATACACAGCTTTACATCAGGACTGGAGCATCCTCATCTTCCACCTTGTCATCTCCATCTTCACTCACTGCCCTCTCTGCCTGCCTGGAGGCAATTAGGGCATGGATGAATCAGAACTTTCTTCAATTAAACTGCTCCAAGACTGAGGCCATACTGATTGGCACCCCTCACCAGGTACAAACATCTCCTATAACTCTGATGCATGCTCAATAATCCAGGTAGAAAAATCCAAAAAAGCTAAGTCTGGTCCTCTGGACATTCAAAAAATAAAACAAAACAAAGCAAAAAAAAAATGTAGAAACGTTTCATCTTTCGTCCGAAAGACTTCCTCAGTCTGAGTTGCTGTATTCAGCTCAGTCTTATATAAATAGCACCCTCTCACAGTGGATCAACCAGTTGGCTGATGACAGCCTGAAACCAGCTGCTCACATGATCAAGGAGGGCCATCATGTTCACATCCTTGATAGAGAGGAACGATGGTTTGAGAGAGGAGTAAAGGAGGCCATCTTTGTGAAAAGAAACCGTCCATCATTAAACAGAGGTGGAGGCCTCCGGGTTCAACTGTCCCCCTCTTACAATGCTGTTATTGCTAGTATCACTCAGCCCTCTGTGAATAGCAAACAACCATCAGGGTGCTAATGATCCATTGTTAGGCTGATGGCCCTCCTTGATCATGTGAGCAGCTGGTTTCAGGCTGTCATCAGCCAACTGGTTGTGTAACACTGTGAGAGGGTGCTATTTATAAGACTGAGCTGAATACAGCAACTCAGACTGAGGAAGTCTTTCGGACGAAAGACGAAACGTTTCTACATTTTTTTTGCTTTGTTTTGTTTTATTTTTTGAATGTCCAGAGGACCAGACTTAGCTTTTTTAGATTTCCTATAACAACACTTTCCTTTTCTGGACAAGACATCCCCCTCTCCACCTCTGTTACTAATCTTGGAATAAAAATGGACTCCAATCTTACATTTGAAAATCACATTAAGCATCTGTTTAAAACTTGCTTCTTCCATCTTCGAAACATCTCCAGACTTCGCCCATCCCTAACTTTTTCCGATGCTGAGAAGCTCGTCCATGCTTTTGTCTCCTCCAGGCTCGACTACTGCAACTCCCTGTTTATTGGAATCCCTGGCAAAAACCTTCAGAAACTTCAATATATTCAAAACAGTGCAGCAAGGATCTTGTTGAGAGTTCGTAAATTTGAACATATTACGCCCATTCTCCATAACCTTCATTGGCTTCCTGTCGCCTACAGAATTCAGTACAAAACTGCTCTCATTACACATCAATGCTTACACGGAACTTCACCAGATTATCTGAAGGATATTCTTATTCCATACTCATCCACCCGGTCGCTGCGGTCACAGAACAGTAATCTCCTTCACATTCCGAGAACCAAATTAAGGACCATGGGAGACCGGGCTTTCAGTGTGGCTGCCCCCCGCCTGTGGAACTCTCTTCCTGACTGTCTGAGAGCCCCACAGTCTGTGGTTGACTTTAAGAGCGGCTTGAAGACCTTTCTTTTCAACCGAGCATACTCTACCTCCTCATGATTCTACTTTTGATCTTAGTTGATACTGTTATTGATTTTACTTGTTTTATTATTTGTTTTATTGACATTTAATTCTGTTGCACCTTGTAGCACTTTGAGATTTTCATTAATGAAAAGTGCGTTATGAATTGAATTCATTATTATTATTATTATGTTTGATGATGAGTAGAAATGTCCAGGCAAGGATCGGTGAAAAAACAGCAGAAAGTACTGAATAAAACAAAAACAAGAAAAAAGTACGAGGAGCAGTGGCAGCCAGCGTGCGCCCGCGTTCACTCCCGGAAGTGAAATGTCAGCAAATACTGTACACCTGTACCAGGGAATTTGTGAGGCGTATTTGTCAGAAACGGGTCTAAGATGGAAGATTTTTCAGGACAGTTTTTGTTTGGTCTAGTGGGAGAGTCAATAAGGGGCCGTTTACACGGCGCGTATTTTGAGTGAAACAGCATCTTTCTCTCTGCGGTTCTGCCGATCGTTTACACGACACCACTGGCCCCCCTCTTTGAATCTGAAGGTTTCTGAATCCACCTCAGAGTGGAGGTTTTTCGCTGACCCCCGTTGATAACATAAACATCTCCCGCTGAGCTTTTGTTTGACCTACATGCGCGCAGTACGCACACGCAGACAGCCGGCATTTCTGTCAACAGCAATGGCGACGGACACGCACTGCTTTCTGAACTATAACTGATTGAATATATGTTGATTCTTATATTTAATTAATCTACACCTGAATGTAGTTGCATCTGTGTTGGAAGAGACACAGCTGAATCCAGTTCTAATATCACCGAGGCAGGCGGACATTTCACGCGTCACGTTACACAATAACATACAAAATAATAACAGATTAACAATAATAAACAGTATTTATGTTAGCGTGGGAGATATATAAAGTTATCTGAGCTTAATAATAATAATAATAATAATAATAATGTCTATTCCTGTCATCTGCGTATGTTCCCATACACAGACGAAATTCGTCTCTGCATTTAACCCAACCACCTACCAGGTGGTGCAGTGAGCAGCCCGAAAGCGCCCGGGGAGCTGGAGAAATAGGTGTGCACTCATAGACACCCCAAGCTGGGTAGTGGCCGGGGCGCGAACCCGCGACCTTCGGATCCGTAGTCAAAAGCCCTGCCACTAGACCATCTTGGCTCCAATGAAGCTGTCTGGACTCGTTACGTCATTTAAACGATGCGTAACATGTTGCGTGTTATTAAAATTGAAAATGAAGACACCAGGTTTATTTTGTATTTATTTATCTATTCAACACCACAAACTGTATGCCACAAACACTGAGAATTTAACTGAACACTATTAAAACACGTTAACTGAACTGTAACTACGTTATTGAACTGGACTCTGCTGCTGTTTTCATCGTGGATACTGGACCCATCAGAACCGACTGGTCCGTTTGTTGGAATGACAGCTTCTCAACCTCGCAGAAGAAAAAAACTTGGTTGGTTGTTCTGTGATCAAAGTAAACACAAGCAAACATTATTAAGAACGTTGATTTACCTGCTTTAAATCAGCTGTTTATCACGGCTTAAAGTCCGACATCATCCTCATCGACTCGGTTCTGGTCCACTCAGCGTCTGGTGTGGAGCTTGTTAGATGAAGCGGTCCCAGTTGGCGTCAAATCTGTCGACTCTTATCCAAATTCCAACTTTAAAGGTGGGGTATGTAACATTGTAATGTAGTCTAACTTTTCAAACAATATATTTTTTAACATATTTCTTCACTCTGTCACTATCTATTAACAGACTGATGTTAGACAAAGTAATCTCTGAAAAAAACTATAGTCCCCTTGCTTCTCTATCAGCATTTATAAAAACACTGAAAACACAAGAGTGACCCGGACAATGATCAGCCAATAAAAACAGAGTTGTTTGTCACGCCCCAACCCACGCCCCCACCTGTCCCAGCCGCAGCTCGTTCTCATTCAAAGGATTGCAAAGCGATGCAGGACTGTTTTTTATGTGACACAAAATGTATTAAATATCCCTTCTTTATCCCAGAGCTGGACTTTTATTTAGTTTTTTTGCCAAAAGTCAAGTGATCGCTTCATCCTTCACTGACAGGAATGAGGAAATGGATTTGTCACGACTCACGAGCGAATTAAAACATGTCCAACGTTGCTTCGTGAACCTCTGCTGATTTCTTCTGGTTTTTGTGTTGTTGGATGAGTGATTCGTGGTTTTATTATATTTTTTAAACAGTTATATTATCATATAAACACAGAACTTCGGAGCGCAGAGACAGGAGGAGGTGGAGCATTCCAGACATTCCAGACCAGCGCTGACAGACATGAGGAAGTCACGAGCGAATTAAATCATGTCCAAACGTTGCTTCGTGAACCTCTGATGATTTCTGCTGGATTTTGTGTTGTAGGACTAGCGCTCCATGGTTTTATTTTATTTTATTAGAAGGTTTTATTAACATAAACACAGAATATCGCAGCGGCTCTGAGCAGACAGCAGCAGGGGGCGGAGCAGATCCCAAGTTCAGCGGAGCACCGACTGAGCCATATATAGCTCTGAGGGGAGGGAGCAGAATGCTTTTCTGCGCTGAAAATATTTCTAAGTCCCAGAGTGTTCAAATATCGCAGACCATACCTTTAACTTGTTGTTAAGTTGTTGTTAGCTTAGCCCAGAAAAAAGCAGCAGACTGACAAAACACACATGCGCATTAGGTGAAGGTGCAAAAATTGACAGGCCAACTAATGACCCGGCATGGTAACTACAGCAGATTCGTGAGGGAGGGGGGAGATTCGAGTGGATGCATGTAAACACTAGAATTTGCCCGTGTCAACGCAGATCTTTTCCTCTAATTAACATACCCAAAACCTCAGTTTCCCCCACCGTGTCCGTGTAAACAGGGCCTAAGTTGGGTTAGATTGAGTGATGGGCAACATTTCTTGTGTTTATCACAGAGGGGGTCAACTTATCCCAGTCAATGTTGAAATCTCCTGCCAAAAAATATCTCTTTGAATTTTAAATTTCCTAGGAATTCTGTCAGGGAGGACAGAGCCTTAAGTGTTGCTGAGGGGGGACGATAACAACCCACTACAGATAAGATCTGGCCTCCATTCAAAGTGATGTTTACAGCTAATGCCGCGTTCCAGCCTCGTATTCTGGAAACTAGGAAGTGGTAGTGACGTCATTTCCCAAGCTACCACTTGAAAACACGTTCCGGTTCTCCCAGTGGAAAAACAAGATGGACGCACGCTTTGTTTTTGTTGCTGTTTCCAAATATAATAAATTACTAACCAGATACTGTATGCACTCCTGACACAGAACATGTCAGAGGAGGATGATGACCGCCAAAGGTAATTGATTTAATATATATTTTTATCTAATTCTTTATTGTAAATCGTTGGGGAAAAAAGAAAAACTGGCTTTACAGCTAAGAAAGAAAAAAAAAACGTCTTCACTCACAGCACAGCAAAACATCTAGGGGGTTTACGATATGTTGAGGAAACTGAACAGTGGTTGCTTTATTTTATGATATATAACACCATCAGAATGTTTTGTTTTGTAGCCTAACACTACAGTACTGTTTACTGAAAGTAGCTGTCTGAAATGTATATTTTTCACTTAAACAATAAGTCAAATGATGAAAAAAATGACAGAGAATTGCAGCTCATTATCACACATCTGGGTGACGTCATCGCTGGAGCAACAAGGCGAGAGCTGAGCTCCAGCAGAAAGCAACGTAAAACAAAGAAATATATATATATATATATGGCACGAACTGAGCGTCGCGGACGAACTGAAGAGTCTCCACCAGAAGCCACGAGCCGAGCTGGCTGACCGATTTTGAATCTTTGATTGGAGGGGGCCGAGCGCGGACCTGAGAGCTTGCGTCTCGAGCCACAGGCTAAACTGGCTAGCCGACCTCGGAGCTGCTACGACCAGAGAGGGCTGAACGCCGCACGGACTGAAAAGCCGTCGACAGGTATCACGAAACAAACTAGTGCGCAGACCTCTGAGCTGTTGCGACCGAAGGAGGCTGAGCGCCGTGCAAGGACCGGGTTACCGCTGTCTGGAGCTACGGGCAGAGCTAACTGAGCTAACATCCGAGCCGCTGTGACCAGAGGAGGCCGAGCACCATGCGCGAACCGGAGGACCGCCGTCTGGAGCTAGGCCGGGCACCGTGTACGAACCGGAGGACCACCGTTTGGAGCCACGAGCTGGGCCGGGCACCGTGTGCGAACCGGAGGACCGCCGTCTGGAGCCACGAGCTGGGCCGGGCACCGTGTGCGAACCGGAGGACCGCCGTCTGAAGCCACGAGCTGGGCCGGGCACCGTGTGTGAACCGGAGGACCGCCGTCTGGAGCCACGAGCTGAGCTAGCATCGGAGCTGCATCTGGAGCTACGTGCTGTAACTGGGCTAACATGCTGCTGCGACCGGAGGAGGCCGAGCACCGTGCGCGAACCGGAGGACCGCTATCTAAGCCAGGCTAGTGAGCAAACCTCTTCGGATAACAGATCTGATTGCTGCAGACTGCTGAGACCGTGAGTTCTGATCTGATAACAGCTGATCTGGGTGCTGGGCCACAGCCACCATCGTTAGGCCTGTGAGCCTCATGGAAGGGCCCCGTGGTTCAGTAAACAAACCATCAACCAGAGACCTGCTGCCACCAGACTACAAACTCTGTAAGTATGATGAGAAATAGAGGACAAAAGGCACAAGAGTCGGAGGGAAACAACTTGGCAGAAATGCAAGACTTTAAAAAATCACTAAACTTTATGGGTGAACTAGAAAATTATCAGCAAAAATGGATTCCCAGGCCGGTCTGGTTGATGAAATAAGACAACTGAAAGAGCTGATAATTAGCAAAGACAAAATAGCTGAACTGGAACGAAAAATAGATGAGTTAGAACAATACACAAAGCAAGACAACTTGGTGATCACAGGACTTGATGTTAGTAAGTGTCGGACATATGTAAAAGCTCTTACTAACACTAACCCAACTGAGGATGCACCACAGGAAGAACTACAGACTCTGGAGGAGCATGTAGTTACTTTTTTACGGAACAAGAACATTGACATAGAACATGGGGACATTTCGTTTTGTCACACCCTGCCCAGTACTGTAAATCACCAAAATTTAAACCGTCAATAGTCGTCAAGTTCATTAGCAGGAATGTTAAGAAACAATGGCCCTCATTCACGAACCGTTCGTACGCACAGATTTGTTCTTAAACTGTGCGTACGAGTGATTTAGGATCATTTGTGGCATTCAACAATGTTTTCGTATCCTAGGATTTTTTTCAGATACGAACAAAATTTACGAGTGGTCCGGACCTGTCGTAAATTTACGAGCAGTCGGTCCGCTGTTATCCAGATGGATTTCCCTAACTAATAACTTCATATTTCGTTATTTAGAAAATATTTTGGGTTTAAAAAAATCACGCACCATAATTATTCTTGACAATAGGTTATTCTGTTTGAATTAGAATTATAATTTTAAGTTTAATTTGTCTGGTGTGTCGCGCAGGCTTCAGTGAGTCGTGCGCTCCCCTTGGTCATCAAAGCCGCTCCTCATATTAACACCCAGGTACATAAAATTCCCATACACCGCCGCAGAACAAGTACGAATTAAGACTGATCTTGTGCCAAACACCATCGGAGCAATTGATTATTATATCTGATTCGAAATATAACCTGCAGAATGTGGTTGCGCGCTGACCAGGAGGTGCGCGCATCATTTGTGCTGCAAAACATGTTGGCACGCGTCTTGCAGCGTGGCATTTATTGTCCATCCATCTCGCAGACTATTCCTTGACCACCTCCTGTCCGTGCTGCGGCGAGACGTTTGTTTGAAGCCATTTTCAGATCAAACCATTTATTCTTGATTTCTGATACTGTACGACCCACGGGAGACAAAACATATGCACTACAATATTAATATGAAGTTAACTGTAGTTTCGAGACATTTTAAAATGCTTCTGTTCAAAAACACATCCGACACTTGCGGGGGGGTGGGGGGTAGCGGTGCGCCACAGCTCTTCTGAATAAGTGAAACTATAATGTAACACAGTACACTAAAATTAAAGATATTTGACCATCCGACACTTGCGGGGGGGTGGGGGGTAGCCACAGCGCGACTGAGAGCAGATCTCCGAACGCGTGAAGTTCCTCCTTTTACTTCTTGAGTTTGAATGAATGGACACTTCCTGCTGTCAGAAGGCAGGAAACGTGGCCTTATATGGTGTTTTGAGGGGTGGGAATTATGTAAATGACCTCTCCGCGTGCACGCGCAGCTGTTTAGAACAGGTGGGATTCATCATATTTACGCAACCCATTTACACACGTTTCCTCAGGATAGAAGACTTTGTTGAATCTGACGTGGCATGTTCGTACGAACGCTTCGTACGAACAAAAGTAGGAGAAATTTAGGATAAAAATACGAACATTTTCGTGAATGAGGGCCAATGTAATTATGCAAGCAAAAAAACTGCAGGGAACAAACGTTTACATAAATGAACATCTACCCCCCAAAAATGGAAGCATTGCACGTGAAGCAAGGTTGTTAAAAAAACAGAACAAAATAGCATCAACATATAAGAAATGGAAAAATCTTTATCAACACACAGGAAGGATCTCAGCCTAAAATGATAAAAGAGCTGAAGGATGGATGAACTCAGGAGATGACAAATCACAAATCAATGAAACAACTCACACACAAAATGGACATAATATACCGTGAAATGAACAAATACATTAGAACATGACAACATACAAAGACTCAGAACCTAAAATATATAATGTTGAAGATGTGATTGATGCAAAAAAAAATCCTGTAATAAAAGATAGTGAATATTATAATGAAGAGCAGTTTAATGATATCAATATAACAAATGGAGTTCTCTCTATTATTCACTTCAATAGCAGAAGTATAAATGCAAATATATCCAAAATAACAGATTACTTAAAACAGTTAAATATAACTTTTACGATAGCACTGTCAGAGACATGGCTCAATGATGATATCACAAGTAATATTCACATCGAAGGGTATGAATTATTTCATATGAACAGAAATGATAAAAGAGGTGGTGGAGTCGCTCTATTTGTTAATAATGAAATAAAATGTAAATTAAATAGTGAAATGTCAATAATTGTTGATAATATTATGGAAATGATAACAATAGAAATAATAAACAAAAACGATAAAAACACAATAATAAGTTGTGTATTTGAAACCGGGATAAATGCAGCACACGAAGCTTCAAATAGAAGGGGTTCTTTATTCTCAAAAATAAACTATTCCCTCTGAGTTATATATATATAAAAAAAAAACAAGAAAAAGTCCTGTGTTTCGAACGGCAGCAAGCCTTAGCTTCAAATAAAATGGCGGACCGACAACACGGTTAGCACCCAACAGAGCAGCATGCAGCTGCACGTAACAGCTGAAATCTAACAGCGTGAAAAACTACTGCATAACAAACGGCAGTGGCACTCTACGAGAGAACAAACAGAAATAAAACATTAGCATCGTCTCTATAGCTTCATTCACGGAAGATAATTCAGTTCCAACAATTACCGAACACTTGGATTCTCCTCTCACGTGGCCAGAGTTGTCTCCTTCACCAAGTCTCAGATAAAATGTCCTTCTCTTCCGTTTTTACCAGTCCGTGCCACCGTACATAAACAAAGGGTTTTTTCTCTATTTCCGGTCCTTTTAGACCTCTCTGTACCAACAGCACCACATGCTGACAAAAACAAGAATTACAACCAGCCACTGAGCAAGGAGACGTCTATACGACGTCTTTTTCAGGTCATTTCTGGACGTCGAAATCAGGTCCCTGGAAGGTCGAAAACGTTACGCCGACGTTTAAAAGACGTCTTTTTCCGACGTCCATCAGACGTCTATATTCCTGACGTCTAAAAAGCGTCTACATTAGACGTCTATATTCCTGACGTCTAAAAGGCGTCTACATTAGACGTCTATCTGACGTCAATAACTTACTGTATTTAGCTTATTCTAATTAGGCTATTATATTTAACTTATTTTAGTCACTTTACATGCTGCTTGTCAAAATCATGCTATGCATATAAAAAGTATAATGAATCTACTTTAAAATTGCGTTGAGGCAAACAAATCTAGGGAAATACATTTGACCATCCGCATCCGCAGCTTTAAAATCCTACAAACAGTTGGATTAAGTTTTACAAATCACTCCATAAATTTTACCTTTATCCTGTTTATTTGACACAATTTAAAGGAACAGCATAACACATAAAATTGAGAATTCCACCTTTGGTAACTTAAAAAAAAAGCTTTACATTACGGAACTTATCAACTGGTGGCAACACAAAATACACAAACAAATCTATAAAAGTACACAGCTCACTTGGGTCTGTACTTCACATAATTTTTTTTTTTAAATGCCTTCATTCTTTGGCCGTACTTCACATATTTTTTTTTTTTAAATGCCTTCATTCTTTGGCCGTACTTAACATAAACAATAAAAAAAATTTAACATGCCTTCATTTTTGGTCTGTACTTAACAATTTTTTTTAACATGCCTTCATTTTTCTTTTTGATATAGCAGGCAGTAACAAGAGAAATAAAAAAGCTGTATAAAATTACAGTCCCCTCACCACAAAAATAATCTGTACAAAGTGTGCTGGTCATAATATTTTAAATAAGTTGTTTTATTTCAGGAATTCCATTCAAAAAGTGAAATATTCATTACACACAGACTGATATATTTCAAATGTTTATTTATTTTAATGTTGATGATTAAAACTGACAACCAATGACAACCCTAAATTCAGTATCTCAGAAAATTAGACTACTACTTGAGCTCAATAAAAATAAAGTATTTTTATAAATGTTGGCCAACTGAGATGTATGAACATGAAATGTACAATATGTACATCTTTCAATAGTTGGGGCTAAGGACCATGCTACCATGTTAATACTTTTCAGTTGGCCAACATCTATAAAAATCATTTTTTAATTGATCTCAAGTAATGTAATTTACTGATAATGAATTTGGAGTTTTCATTAGTTGTCAGTTATAATCATCAGCATTAAGATTATTTTTAAATATATCAGTCTGTGTGAATGAATATACAGTAATACTGTATAGAAGTTTTACTTTTTGAATGGAATTACTGAAATAAATAACTTTTTCACAATATTCTAATTTTATGCCCAGCACCGATTTGCATCTCCCCCCCCCAAAAAAGTGTTCCTCAGTTCTGTGTGAGCCCGTATCCTCCACTTCTATGTGGCACGTTTTAAATGTCCTGTGTGACCCTATGTCCTCCACCTCTTTGGGGTGCATTAAATGTCCAGTGTCCACTTCTTTGTGGTGCATTAAATGTCCAGTGTCCACTTCTTTGTGGTGCATTAAATGTCCAGTGTCCACTTCTTCGTGGTGCATTAAATGTCCAGTGTCCACTTCTTCGTGGTGCATTAAATGTCCAGTGTGAAAGCCCCACCTCCACTTCTTTGTGGCACATTTTTTCATTCAACCTTTATTTCTACAGGCTAGCC
>JBBPBX010087991.1:0-14589 GCA_038048925.1 Garcialebias charrua
CTCATTCGGGCTGAATGAAGAAGAGGATGGTTCACCTCGGTCGAGGGGTTTTACCGACCGAGGGGTGGGCCCATCCGGTAGGTGGGCGTGGACTAAAAGGTTTTCAGTAGGCGCTGACGCGCGAAGGAGTATTCCAATAGGAGCTAAAGGGCTACGCTATACGACGTTAGAACGAGAGAGGACGCGTACCTGCCAAAAAAGTTAAGATTTCGTGTAAATATGTTGAAAAATGGGACAGCGAATTTATTTTCCTAAAGTTTATGCGTTTTTTAAGATTTGTAACTGCGACTTTAGTCTCATGGGGGAAGGAACGATGTCCGTCAGCATGAAAAATCCGTCAAGCACAAAGGTAGGCTTATCAGATTGTGACCACATAACTGGTTTGAAAGAGGCTGATAGGTAGTTATTTTAGATTTCTTGTAAACCTGTCTTAAAATGTGAGGGGTTCTGGACTTTGGTTGGCTAGTGCAGGGGGCTGCAACCTGCGGCTCTGGAGCCACATGCGGCTCTTTGGTCCCTCAGCAGTGGCTCTTCCAAGCTTTGATCAAAACTAACTTTAAACTGAATTTTATTTGTTCTTATAACAACAAAAAGGGCTAGTTTTAGCAGTTTTTCCTGTCATTTCCTTTGCAAATGTGTGAATACTAGAACTAATAGAAGGAGTAAAACATAAGTTAACTTTATTTATTTGAAGTAGGATATTTAATTTTTCCACAATTAAAATAATTTACCTAGACCTGCATAGTTCATTATTTTATTTTTTAATTGGGAAAGATCACATTATTTTTTCCTTCTTTATGATAATCTGGTCTTTTTTAGTCTTAAAATGTAAAAATATCAACAAATCATTAGATATTTTCAGCTTTACAATGGCCAGAAAACTACCGGTCAGAAAATTGTCCTTTAACAAACTTAAAGTGGTCTGTGGGCCACCAGTTGAGAATCCCAGTTGGCTCCGGAAACATTTAATTTAGTGAACAAAGGGGCAGAAATGGCTCTTTTGATCATAAAGGTTGTAGATCCCTGGCCTAGTGGGGTGGCTCGGCGTACCCGGCAGAAAATTTCCCTTATTTTTAAATCCAAAACTTGACAGGTATGCATCAGATGCCATTCCTGACACAATCCTCACCATTTGGGGCGGGCACAAGAGATACACTGGTTTGTGCTCCCTAGTGGCTGGTTTATCACTAGAAGTCCCAGGATTTTCGACCTCCCCCCAGAAGTCCTGAAAGAGGGTCAAAAGACCCTTAGTCCAAACCAACCATTAGTGGGCCATTAGTGGGTCCACATTAGTGGGCCATTAACTGCCTTTTGTTATAAATATGCGTGCACACAACTCAGACACCCCCACCACACCAGACTGCACAAACTGCATTCCAATGTTTCCACCAGGTAAGTAAGACTCTGCTTGCACTTCCCCCCTTAGTCAGAAGAGAGGCCCTGACCTGAATTCACACATAACAGACCCTGAAGTTATCTCACAGTTGAACATTTTGGGACATCCACTGAACGGAAAGCTTTGTCTGCTCCAGAACAATTTTATGCATAAAATTGTCTTATTCTGCTGTGCTGACTATCCTGTAACTTTGATGTTCTGTCAAATAAATTATTTTGCTTACAAGTACTGTCTCTCTCCTTGTCCTTGGCACATGTATATACGGTGCGTGCCGGCACATGCAGGTGGCCCATTGCTGTGTTCTAAAACATGCTTGACCTATTGTTGTCCGTCACCTGACGGACAGACACAGGTCACATGACATGAAGTCAACTGACGGACCGACATAGGTCACACGACATGAGGTCAACTGACGGACCGACACAGGTCACATGACATGAGGTCAACTGACGGACCGACAAAGGTCACATGACCTGAGGTCAAGTGACGGACCAACACAGGTCACATGACCTGAGGTCAAGTGACAGACCAACACAGGTCACATGACATGAAGTCAACTGACGGACCAACATAGGTCACATGACATGAGGTCAACTGAGGGACCGACACAGGTCATATGACCTGAGGTCAAGTGACGGACCAACACAGGTCATATGACCTAAGGTCAACTGACAAAATGACACAGGTCACACGACATGAAGTCAACTGACGGACCGACACAGGTCACAGGCATGAGGTCAACTGACGTACCAACACAGGTCACATGACCTGAGGTGAACTGACGGACCAACACAGGTCACATGACCTGAGGTCAAGTGACGGACCAACACAGGTCACATGACCTGAGGTCAAGTGACGGACCAGCACAGGTCACACAACATGAAGTCAACTGACGGACCAACACAGGTCACATGACATGAGGTCAACTGAGGGACCGACACAGGTCACATGACCTGAGGTCAACTGACGGACCGACACAGGTCACATGACCTGAGGTCAACTGACGACCGACACAGGTCACATGACCTGAGGTCAACTGACGGACCGACACAGGTCACATGACCTAAGGTCAACTGACTGACCGACACAGGTCATATGACCTGAGGTCAAGTGACGGACCAACACAAGTCATATGACCTGAGGTCAACTGACAAAATGACACAGGTCACACGACATGAAGTCAACTGACGGACCGATACAGGTCACACGGCATGAGGTCAACTAACGTACCAACACAGGTCACATGACCTGAGGTCAACTGACACAACGACACAGGTCACATGACATGAAGTCAACTGACAGACCGACACAGGTCACATGACCAGAGGTCAACTGACGGACCGACACAGGTCACACGACATGAGGTCAACTGACGGGCAGACACAGGTCACATGACCTGAGGTCAACTGACGGACCAACACAGGTCACACGACCTAGGTCAACTGACTGACCGACACAGGTCACATGACCTGAGGTCAACTGACGGACCGACACAGGTCACACGACATGAGGTCAACTGACGGACCGACACAGGTCACATGACCTGAGGTCAACTGACGGACCGACACAGGTCACATGACCTGAGGTCAACTGACTGACCGACACAGGTCACATGACCTGAGGTCAACTGACGGACCGACATAGGTCACACGACATGAAGTCAACTGATGGACCGACACTGGTCACTCGACATGAGGTCAACTGACGGACCGACACAGGTCACACGGCATGAGGTCAACTGACGTACCGACACAGGTCACATGACCTGAGGTCAACTGACGGACCGACACAGGTCACATGACCTGAGGTCAACTGACGGACCGACACAGGTCACATGACCTGAGGTCAACTGACGGACCGACACAGGTCACATGACCTGAGGTCAACTGACTGACCGACACAGGTCACATGACCTGAGGTCAAGTGACGGACCGACACAGGTCACACGGCATGAGGTCAACTGACGGACCAACACAGGTCACACAACATGAGGTCAACTGAGGGACCGACACAGGTAACATGACCTGAAGTCAAGTGACGGACCAACACAGGTCACATGACCTGAGGTCAACTGACAAAACGACACAGGTCACACGACATGAAGTCAACTGACGGACCGACACAGGTCACATGACCTGAGGTCAACTGATGGACTGACATAGGTCACATGACCTGAGGTCAACTGACGGACCGACACAGGTCACACGGCATGAGGTCAACTGACGTACCAACACAGGTCACATGACCTGAGGTCAACTGACAAAACGACACAGGTCACACGACATGAAGTCAACTGACGGACCGACACAGGTCACATGACCTGAGGTCAACTGATGGACTGACATAGGTCACATGACCTGAGGTCAACTGACGGACCGACACAGGTCACACGGCATGAGGTCAACTGACGTACCAACACAGGTCACATGACCTGAGGTCAACTGACACAACGACACAGGTCACATGACATGAAGTCAACTGATGGACCGACACAGGTCACACGGCATGAGGTCAACTGACGTACCAACACAGGTCACATGACCTGAGGTCAACTGACACAACGACACAGGTCACATGACATGAAGTCAACTGACGGACCGACACAGGTCACATGACCTGAGGTCAACTGACGGACCGACACAGGTCACAGGACCTGAGGTCAAGTGACGGACCAACACAGGTCTTATGACCTGAGGTCAACTGACAAAACGACACAGGTCACACGACATGAAGTCAACTGACGGACCGACACAGGTCACATGACCTGAGGTAAACTGACGGACCGACATAGGTCACATGACCTGAGGTCAAGTGACGGACCAACATATGTAGCCCACTGAAAGGGACCGGGGGATTTAGAAGCCAAGTTCACTTGCGCAAAAAAGCGCAGCCTTAGTCAAATTAGTGTGCCCCCTCCTGTGGTGCGCCAGTAATGGCCTTATTTACAAAACAAAAGCGCCTGTTAACAGCTCATTATAGGATGTTAGCTAAAATCCTTCGGGTCACTCGACCCGTCTCTGGGTTCCAAAGGTAGAAATGTTGAATGACCCTTCTCTGGGACTTCTAGTGTTATAGGTTTTAATTCAATAAATACTGTTTAATTGTTCAAAATCCGGGTAAGAACACAATATTGTTTCTGGTTTTATTACTAGTTTTCATTTGATACAGTTTCTTTCTTAACATGTAAAGGTAACAGTTATGGTAAGGTTAGGGTAAAGTGACAGTTTCTTCATGTGACCTGTTTGGTATTTCTGGTACGGTTTTAAATTGGTTCAATTCTTATTTATCTAATAGGTCTTTTACTGTTTTCATGAACAATGTTCATTCTGACGTTTCTGATCTGCCCTATGGGGTGCCCCAGGGTTCAGTTTTGGGCCCGATCCTCTTTTTATTGTACCTACGCCCATTAGGCTTTATCTTAAATAGCTTTAGTAACGTCTCATACCATGTGTACGCTGATGACATTCAATTGTATTGTTCATTTCGACTGTCTGAATTCTATAAATTGACTGAACTCAGTAACTGCCTATCAGCCATTAAGATATGGCTTAATGACAACCACCTGCAGCTAAATGCTAACAAGACTGAAACGCTTATCGTTGCTCCGGATGATAAAATCATGGAAATTAAGAAGCATCTTGGGTTCCTAAACCTTGCGAACAAAAACAACCTCAGATATCTGGGTGTTCTCTTTGACAGCTCTCTGTCAATGGACAATCATTGCAAATTGTTAGCTCGAAACAGTTTTTATCATTTAAGGAATATTTCTAAGCTACGTGCTATTGTATCACAAAAGGAATTAGAAATGATTGTCCACGCATTTATTTCTTCTCGCCTAGACTATTGTAACAGCCTTTTAGTGGGGATTAGTAAATCCTCCATAGCTTCCCTTCAATCTGTGCAAAACGCTGCAGCCAGGCTTTTGACTAGAACCCCCAGAACAGCTCATATCACTCCGGTTCTGGCCTCTCTACACTGGCTCCCAGTTCATTTTAGGTCACATTTTAAAATTTTATTATTAACTTTTAAAGCATTACATGGTGAGGCTCCTAAATATTTATTGGACCTTTTGAAGCCTCTTTGTCCATCTAGAACTCTGAGGTCTTCCAATAAGCTACTGCTGACAGTTCCGAGAACTCATTTTAGAACTCGTGGCGATAGAGCATTTCAAGTGGTGGCTCCGAGGCTCTGGAACGCTCTCCCTATAACAATACGCTGCTCCGAGTCAACAGCTGCATTTAAAAACAGTCTTAAGACTCATCTCTTCAGACAGGCGTTTGATTAACTTTGTACATTGTTTTTAGAGCTTGTTATGTTTTACCTTTTTGTATAGTATCTCTGTGATTTTAGGATTTTATTTCTGTGATTTTATTTTTCCTCTTGTGAAGCACTTTGTGACTCTCATGTCTGAGAAATGTGCTATATAAATAAAAATTACTTACTTACTTACTTCATCATGAGGGAGTTTTTCCTTTCCACTGAAACATCATGTCAGTCAGTGAGAATCTTGATAAGATAGAAAAGTGCTACATAAGTACTGTCCATTTTCTATTTCCTTCATGCTTGCTCAAGAAGAGAGTTCTGTGATGGAGTTAAAGTCAAAGCAGTCTACTCGTACTCAGATAGTTAACATATTATTTTATGATATAACTTATTTTCCTTGATTTACAGTGTTTGATGTGGGCAACAACTGCTCCATGTGTTCTCTTGGAAAACCACCTGCTGCAGGGCCTCCAATGACAAACTGGGTGGGTACATTCGTTTGGTGATGTAGTATGTATGCTTTTTTATTGTAGTATCACCAGTGGTGGGATGTATTTAAATAAAAGTACTTTATTACTGTACTTAAGTACATTTTTCATGTATCTGTACTTTACTTAAATATAATTAAATGTGGGTACTTTTACTCCACTACATTTTACATGAAGTATCTGTACTTTCTACTATACTACATTTCTATACTGTAATGTGTTGAGTTACAAGTTACATTCATGTTGCCGTTTTTTGTCGTTAGTTTGAAAGGAACTGATGTTGAGAGGAGAGCTGGTCCATTGAATCACTGCAAAGTGGACAGGTTACATTAGACACACCTTCAAGAAGAACTGGACCAATGATGTACTGTATATATATTCTAGTATATCAAAGTCAAAGTCAACTTTTTGTCAGATCTGCAATATGTACTGTACAGGACATACACAGGACCGAAATTGCGTTTCTCTCAGTCCCTCGGTGCAACAGTAAACATCTAAACATTGAAACACTGAAACATATAATAATAGACATAAGCATAAAATAGTAAAACTAACACTGTCCTGAGTTTTTGCATAGTGGTATAAGAGTATGAAAATTTACACCAACTCTAAAACTAAAACATTAAACATTTAATGAACATAATACTGTCCTGAGTTTTTGCATACTAGTATAAAAAAGAGTATAAAAAGTATAACTAAAATAAACTAAAGGTTTCTAGCATTGACATTTGCAAAGTGGCAAAGCAGCGTATGAGTTAATGTGCACAGTATATGTATGAGGTAGTAGTTGATGTTGTTATAGAGGCAAACAGTATGCCATTGAGCTGGGAGCACCCACAGCACCACTAACACACCCAAAATTTATTCCACCACAGAGATTCAGCCAGAAGATACACACCACCCATGGCCTTATTGAAAGATTATTGAAAGACTATTGAAATATTATTGAAAGACTGTTCAGTACAGGAGGACAGATTTTTTCTCCCCAAAGAGCCACACTGGACTCAAAAAACTTTGAAAACCAACTTCTTCTGAACTTGAACAAGAAATTCTTGCTGCAACATTAAAATGTATCAGTTCATGGAATGTTACTATAGGAGACGAGAGATGTCTCCAAATGTCTCGACACTCCGGTCCAAGTTTTGAAAATGGTGTCAGGAAGTTATAATATTGTTCATTGACCCATTGCAAGGTTGACTAGACAGTATTTTAACTACAGTTGACAAACTGGAGTTGAAGGGATCGATTACTTTGTTAGGTCTAATCTAAAAAAGCTTAATCTGGTCCTCCGAACATTCAAAATAATTATTTATTTATTTATTTTATTTTTTGAATGTCCAGAGGACCAGACTTAGCTTTTTTTTTTCTACCTGGATTATTGCTCCTTTTATAAACAGACAACTTATTTTGTCACATAACTGGCACATTTTCCTTTTAACTTGGTGCAGCCAAAGTGAAACAAGAAGTGACATCAAAGGAGAACTCTTTTAAAAAGGGAAACTTCCTGTTTTTTGTTCATGGATACAATATCTAAACTCTGACTCTTCATATCTGTGACTCTAAATAATTTAAATGTCAGATCCTTCTCTGCTTTCTGCGTTAGGCATGGTATGCAAGCATTCCCCTGTGGCATCACTTCCGTTTATTGTGCATGCAAATATCTTAACTGTGCATCTCAGCAACTTGAAATTTTGCAATATATTAATGTTGTCATTCCAAAAATGCATTTGTATTTATTACAAAATTTTGACATCACAGGCACTTTAAATCCATGTGCCCGCTTCAGAAAAAAAAAAAAAAAAACAAACAAGCTGAGTTTATAAAATATACAAATCACTGCATTCTGCTTTTAATTCAGATTTTAAAGACTGACCCAACTTTTTCAGAATCAGGATTGTAAATGCATTCAGTGCTGTAATATTAAAAATTAAAACTATGGTTTTACCCAAAATAGACAAACAATCTAATTATTTTAATCAAATTGAGATTGTATTAAAACAGTGGAAAAGTTACAAGTTCACTTTAAAGACAATTGTCCCTTATTCAAATCAAACGGCCAGTGTTTGATACTTTTGATGGTTGATGGAGCGGCTCTTAAAAACAATAAAAATTTAAAAAAAACACAGCAATCATTTTGTTGGGTCATGACATGACTCACCTCAGACACTTCAGACCGTGCAGCAAACATCAAACACAGACACAAAAACAAAAAAACGAGCTATTTAATCATATTGTTTACAAATGTGCTTTTGCAGTATGACAAACAGTAAAAAAAACACTTGATCAAATTTTAAAATTGTTTATGCGTTCATCAGTCACTGTTTCACATGAACACGTTCTCTTTAATTGGAGGACTGAAAACATGCAGCCATTTATGTTGCGAATAACAAGCATTTGGGCAAAGAGTAAACACGCCGTCTGTCACCATCGCAGCCTGACGACTGTGTGTGTGTCCACACTGCAGACGGTGTCATCACACACACTCATATTTTCCTCCAGAGCTAAACGAGGTGTTGCATTTGTTGCTAAGCAACACAGCTTGTATGTGATTAATAAAAGATAGTGGGATTTAGCGCAAACATGTTTTTTTCCCTTCTAAACGAAATGCTCTTTTTACAACCGATGCCCACCTGCAGCGACTGGAGCAAAGATTTAAAGTGTGTGTGACATGATGTTGGAACTATGCATAAAGTGGCAGAGTAGCTACTCAGCTTTGATTTTTTGTACACAGATGCTTCGAATAATTAATATATAAAAGTATTTTCTAATAAAATAGTTCTCTGCAGTTTTCGGGTGGAGAAAGAAGGGTTCAAACACCGGGCGCATTTTATGACGCAATCGCTAGAACGCCCATTGTAAATAACATGCTGGTGAAGATTCTCAGTCGTCCAGGACATGATAAAATAAAAAAAGGCGTTCAATACAAGATCAACTGATTAATAAAACAAATAAAGTCCAGTTGATCTTGTATTGAACGCCTTTTTTGATTGTAAATAACAAACAGTGAATATATAAACCGAGGAATTATGCAATTCAAGTGAAGATTTGAGCGATTTGTCTTCAGTTGCGTCACAGTTTTCGAGTGGAGAAAGGAGGGGTCAAACGCCGGGCGCACTTTATGGCGCAATCGCCAGAACGCACATAGTAAATAACAAACAGCAGTGATTATATAAACCGAGGAATTATGCAATTCAAGTGAAGATTTGAGCGATTTGTCTTCAGTTTGGGAAGCCAAAGTTAGTTTGAGTGATGAACAAGAAACAGCTGGTTCTACTATAGGTCTGCATCCATATTTATTTGAGTCTTACCGTGCAGGGTGCGAGGGGGAGTCCAACATCAGATGAGCAAGGTTCCGAGGGTGAAGGGCTGGAACCCCATTGTAGTCATCTACAGAGCTGGCAATGTTAGAACACCCAAATGCGATACAACGTACCGGTATTTTTCAAGTTATACAAAAGAAAATAGGAGATCTTGAAGACAATTACACTGTGTGCTAATAGCAGCCTGCTGACTGAACTCCATGTCTCTACGTCACGACGTCGCATGCGTAAGTACCCGGACGTCCCGTGACGAAACACGGCGCCAATTTCAAAATCACTTTTGAAAAAAGATTTCATTGATTTGTCTTTTTGCTTGTAAAAACTAACATAGTTGAATGATACAACATGTTGTGCCACTTTATGCATAGTTCCAAAATCATGTCACACACACTTTAAAGAGAAATACCAGAAAATGTTGCACTTTTAACTTGCATGCACCGAAAGAGAAACATTTAAAAGGTTTCTTTCAACTTTTCAAAATTACCATATTTTCTGGCCTATAAGTAGCCTTTTTTTGTTGCATAATTTTAGTTAAGACTATTATATTAGACATGTTTGGATTGATGCGACTTATACGGTAGAAAATACGGTACTTAATAATCAATGGCAGTGACTGTGATCAAAACAGCTAAGCAGTCATTCAGTTTTGATGATGCAGAGCATTGCCAGTTAGTGATTTATTTGATTTCTGCTCTGCAACATGACATACACCTGATCAAAACTCGTGTGCCAGGTGAGGCAACTCCCAGGTGACTTAAAAGCGGCTTTTTGATTTAAAAAAATACTTAGAAAGCAGTATTTTTTTTTATCCAACAAGACTTGCTGTCAACCTGCAGGTGGGCATAAATATAAGATTACCAGTCATTTACAAAAACAAGGCTATTTTGGGTTTTTATTTGAATTTTAAGAAATATAAACGCCCCTGAAAGAACTAACATTGGTTAAAAAAAATACTATACAGTATACTACATCTTTGATCTTAGTCGATACTATTATTGATTTTATTTGTTTTATTTGACCTTTAATTTTGTTGCACTTTGAGATTTTCGTTAATGAAAAGTGCGTTATAAATTAAATAAATTATTATTATTATTATTACTAATAATAATGAAACATTTACAGGAAGGTCTGGTTTTATCAGATCTGGTAATTTGATATAGATTTATGTCGTAGGCCCCATGAACATTTGCACCAATTGAGCCTAATTGCATCAAACAGTTGATGAGAAATTAGACCCAGAACAGCAGAGCAAACGTGCATCCAGGTCATGCGGCAAAAGTAAAAATGGAACAAATAAAAACGAGTATAAGGATTTGTTAGTGCCTACTTGTCCTGCTACTACTTCCCACAAAAGAAAAAGATTTCACACACATTCTAAAGCTTGTTACATGCTCTGCAAGAACTGGAACTTGTTTTCTCAAGCTGTCAAGAACAAGAACAGTTTGTGTAGGCCAGGACATTCCATAACTCACGAGAAA
This sequence comes from Garcialebias charrua, assembly GCA_038048925.1. Lineage (NCBI taxonomy): Eukaryota > Metazoa > Chordata > Actinopteri > Cyprinodontiformes > Rivulidae > Garcialebias > Garcialebias charrua. The sequence continues at coordinate 10,946 of JBBPBX010087991.1, forward strand.
CTTTTTGTTTAACACCTTTAGCCTTTGCAATTTTGTCGCCATGGTGACACTATTTTTTTTTTTTTTGTGACAAATGTTCCCCTCTGTGCACATTTTGGGTTTCCTTCTTCCACAAATTATCCATATGCGTCTTTGTAAGCCTTTAAGGACATGTTAGATGTTTATATGTCTTCACTCTCAGCCGCTGTTGCTCCTCATTATTTATTGGACGAACTTCCACACCAGCTGAAAAATGAGAATGTAAACATTTCGGCATTAAAGTGACTAACATGCATATCCTACAAATACAAAAAATGGAAAAAAATATTTTAATATTTAAGATTTTTTTTGGCTAAATACAAAATATTCATTTTGTCACATAACTAGCACATTTTCTTTTAAACTTGGTGCAGCCAACGTGAAACAGGAAGTGACACCAAAGGAGAACACTTTAAAAAGGGGGGAACTTCCTGGTTTTTGTTCATTGAAACAATATCTAAACTCTGACTCTTCTTCATCTCTGTGACTCCAAATAATCTAAATGTCAGATTCTTCTCTGCTTTCTGTGTTAGCCATTGTATGCAAGCATTCCCCTGTTACATCACTTCCTGTTATTGTGCATGCAAATATCTTAACTGTGCATCTCAGCACCTTGAAATTTATTAAGCAATATATTAATGTTGTCTTTCCAAAAATGCGTATGTATTTATTACAAAATTTTAACATCACAGGTGTTAGAAAGATTCAAATTTATCACATGAAACTTCCCAGCTCACTTAAAATCAAAGGTTCTCTGTTCACTTCAAAATGTCCTTGAGGCAGAACAAACAAAGTCTTTAAGCTTTTTTCATGGTTAGACAATGTTTTACATTACTCCAATGTTTTGATTAGATGTTTCTGCTTCAAACAGAATCCTGACTGCAGTTTTATCTGTAAGATAGAGTTTGTGTAACTTGTCAAACCACCTCTTTCTGTTATAAATACTCGGTGAGACCAGAAATAAATTTGGATGTGTGCTGGAGTGTGTTTCGAGACCAAACTAGTTTCAGAAGTACATTACAAAGCATATCCCCTTTGCAAAGTTCATGATGTGTCTAACTCAATTCTCTTGTTTATTCTTGTGTGGTTTTTATTAAGGTAACAGGTGTTTAAAATCTCCATCATAATGGTGCCAAAACGACCGGTTTTCTCCCCATACCTACTCCTGATGACCTCCAAACAGAGCATGTTGCGAGGCACGGCAAATATAATAAAGTCCAGTTGGTTTCTCTCTAGCTGGCATCTTCTGTCGAGTGGAGCCGTCAGGGTCAGATTGGCGGAGGTTTCCAGACACCGCACAAATCAACAAGAAAGTGAGTGTGGAAAAGTTTTTTGTTGTTGTTGCTGATACGTCGTATAATATGGCTATAATATGGTTTGAACTGTCTCGATGCTTAGGCCTGAAATTTGGAGTGAGGTGTCTGTTTTTCAAGAACTAGACGTTTGATTGCGCACGACGCTAGTTGGCAGAGCCAAGATCTTCTGTGATATTTTTAAGTGAAGGCGGTCAATTTATGCAAAGATCAGACATTTGGCCTCATTCACGAAAATGTTTGTATTTTTATCCTAAATTTCTCCTACTTCTGTGCGTACGAAGCGTTCGTACGAACATGCCACGTCAGATTCAACAAAGTCTTCTATCCACAGGAAACGTGTGTAAACGGGTTGCGTAAAGTTGATGAATCCCACCTGTTCCATCCACCTGCGCGTGCTCGCGGAGAGGTCATTTACATAATTCCCACCCCTCAAAACACCATATAAGGCCACGTTTCCTGCCTTTTGACAGCAGGAAGTGTCCATTCATTCTAAATCAAGAAGTAAAAAGAAGAACTTCACGCGTTCGGAGATTGAAGTTCTGCTCTGCACCGCTACCCCCCCACCCCCCCGCAAGTGTCGGATGGTCAAATATCTTTAATTTTAGTGTACTGTGTTACATTATAGTTTCACTTATTCAGAAGAGCTGTGGCGCACCGCTACCCCCCACCCCCCGCAAGTGTCGGATGTGTTTTTGAACAGAAGCATTTTAAAATGTCTCGAAACTACAGTTAACTTCATATTAATATTGTAGTGCATATGTTGTGTGTCCCGTGGGTCGTACAGTATCAGAAATCAAGAATAAATGGTTTGATCTGAAAATGGCTTCAAACAAACGTCTCGCCGCAGCACGGACAGGAGGTGGTCAAGGAATAGTCTGCGAGATGGATGGACAATAAATGCCATGCTGCGCAGACGCGTGCCAACATGTTTTGCAGCACAAATGAGTCATGCGCGCTCCTCCTGGTCATCGCGCAACCACATTCTGCAGGTTATATTTCGAATCAGATATAATAATCTATTGCTCCGATGGTGTTTGGCACAGCAGTCCAGCAATAGCATGAAAATCAGTCTTAATTCGTACTTGTTCTGCGGCGGTGTATGGGAATTTTATGTACCTGGGTGTTAATATGAGGAGCGGCTTTGATGACCAAGGGGAGCGCACGACTCACTGAAGCCTGCGCGACACACCAGACAAATTAAACTTAAAATTATAATTCTAATTCAAACAGAATAACCAATAGGCTCTGTGCACAAGTGTCGTAAATCACTTGCTCATTGACCGGAAAGGTTATTTCCAGCTTCCGGTCTAGCCCCGGTCTCATTGAAAATAGTGCTGTCTGAATGTTTACAAGAGCTGCCCAAGACAATGTTCATCTTATCGTTGATTCCTGGTCCTCTGCTCCGACAAGCAAACGTAACAAGGGATTTAAATTGCATGTCTCAAGTTTTCTGCACAACTATGAGGGTAAGTAACGTTAGTTTGATCGCGTTGTGTTGTTGCTACCTGTTAGCGGCTAACGTTAGCCTATTAGCAACGCGATCTTTTTTTTGTGTACTCACGTTATAGAAACAGATTTTCCACACTTAAACAAAATGGCTCATATTTTGTGATCATTCTACATACATGCTGCTCTTCTCAGTTTCATGCAAAAATCAGGACACAGCTGTGAAGCTGTTGTCAGGACTCTGTGTCAGGTCCATGAAGAAAGCAGAAAAACCTCACCATAGGGTGAAGCTAGGATTGTTCAGATGACAGTTTTAAGATTACTGGTTCAGTAACCCCACGTTCCTGTTGTTAATGGGGATTTAGCTAAGATGGTAATTAAATATTAAATTGGCTACACTTTAAGAAGATGTAAACAGTTGAGTTTGGCCTTGCTAGTCTCCAGTGGGTTATTTGCTGCATGCATTGTTCTTCTTTTATGGTTGTTACTTTTAACCCAGTGTTAATTTGGTAATTCATGCATATTATTGTAGTTTTACTTTAATCTAAAGAAAACACTCACAGCCCTTCTTCTTCTTCTGAAGGCTAGAAGTTACTCTCTGATTTAAGGGGGGTGAACATTTGTGCTCAAAACAGTTTTCAGTTTATTAAAAAATAGACTGTGTGCACCCTCATGTTATGTTTAACTTGTCTTCTAGTTTCCTGGAGGAATGCATCGGAGGACTGGGCAGCAGAGCAGAGGAGTGGAGCGAGGATGTTAGTGTGAGTCAATCTAGTACATTCAGCTACATACTGTATTTACATTCTTGGTCTAATTATTTTGACCTAGTGTGTTTTTATGCAGCTCTCAGAAACTAAAGTCTTC
>JBBPBX010087992.1:0-14589 GCA_038048925.1 Garcialebias charrua
TCAGCAAGTACTTTTACTTTAATACTTTAAGCATTTTTAAAAGCAAGTACTTATTTACTTTTACTTAAGTAAACACAATATAATGGTACATCTACTTTTACTAGAGTACATTTTTGTCTGTTTATTTGTACTTTTACTTATAAACAGTGTTTGAGTACTTTCTCCACCACTGGTCTCCAGCTACAAGTACTTGGGTGTGCACTTGAATTATAGCCTCAGCTGGACCAACAACACAACCAGCCTGATCAACAAAGTTCATCAGAGACTCTACTACCTCAGGCGGCTGAGACGAGCTGGTCTGAGTAGCCCAGTCCTCATCTCCTTCTACAGGTGTGCAGTGGAGAGCATCCTGTGCTACAGCATCAACGTGTGAGCACAGGATGCTCTCCATCGCACACCTGTAGAAGGAGGTGAGGACTGAGCTTCCCAGACCAGCTCTTCTCAGCCGTCTGAGGAAGTAGAGTCTCTGATTACCTTTTTTTGATCAGGGCGGTGGTGTTGTCTGTCTTCACCTCCTTCTACACGTGTGCCGTTGAGAGCATCCTGTGCTCCGGCATCAACGTGTGGCATGGAGGCTGCACAGCTGCAGAAAGAAAAGCTCTGCAGAGAGTGGTGAAGGCTGCACAGAAGATGTTGGAGTCAGTCTCCCCACCATCACAGACATTTACACCTCCAGATGCAGGAAGAGAGCCACCTGTATCATGAAAGACCCCACTCACCCAGCACACAAACTCTTTGCCCCACTCCCCTCAGGAAGGAGGTTGAGGAGCATCAAATGTAGAACCACTAGACTGAGGAACAGCTTCTACCCTGAGGCTGTTAGACTCATGAATAAATAAACAATTAGAAAACAGTAATTACTGCAAAACATCACAACATGCTGATCTGTTTTTTTGTTTCTGTGTTCATTTGTGACCATCTGCTCATACAGACTCATGTCCGTGCTGCTGTTTGTAATTATGTTTTCCTATTATATTAGGGCTTAGTGTATTTCTAGTTGATGTTTTTCTTAGTTATATCCTACATGTTATTGCTGTTTTTCTCTCACATTTTGTTGTTGGATGTAACTGGGACCTTGTGTACATAATCTTGTTTCATCACATGTACCACATGCGGTGCAAATGACAATAAAGATGATTAGACTCTGATTAAAGTTGTACACCTCTTGGACTAGCTGAAAACATGTAAAAATATGTGGCAGGATGTCCCTACGGACATTGAACGCACCACATGAGTGCGGGATGTGATTGGGTCCAAGGCTGGCTTCCGGTATAAAAAGGGCCAGGCTTCAGTGGTTGACTTCACGTCATCCGCCTTCCGGTTCAGACCCTGGCGTCTGCTGGCTGGGTCGCGCCAGCGTAACTGAATGTGCGCTGTAAGGTCGCCGTGATCTACTGTTCCACGACCAAATGTACAAGCCTCCTGCTTCCCTCTACTGTTGAGGTGGAGCTCGTGGTGAGTAAAGCGCTAGTTCGTCTTTCTGTTTTATGTTCAGCTTTTAATTCTAATCTTTGTTTATTAGCTGCTGCTGTTTGTCCTTCACCGTTTTGTTCACCTGCTGTTCGAGCTGTCCACTGGCTGTCGTCTTGCTGTCCTGGCTGCTGATTTGATGCCCACTGTTCTGGTCAGCTTAAGGCTGGCTGCATCACCCGTCCTGTCTGGCTGATCGGGGCCGACTGGGGTTCAGCCCGGACTGGGGTTCAGCCCGGACTAATCGTCTTGGTGCCGGCGTGGATGGTGTCTGCTGCAGCGCAACGGTTCTCCCAGGACGAACTCTTTGGACAGCTGTGGCTTGATTAATTGGACATCTCCCAGGCGGTGGTATTAATTCTGCCGTGGTGTACTACTGTCTTTATCGAATTGCACTTTCATTGTTGCCAGGAGTTATTACTGCCTTTTTAACTGTGTATTTTAAATTTAGGATTTTTTATTAAACAAATTGTGCAATTTATTGGTGTTTGTGTGAAGTGTCTCCTGCCTCATCTTCTGCAACGGGTCTAAAGTGCCTAAAGGGTAACTTTTAATAAAGTTTTTAACCAAATTCATTTTTTTAAATAGATTATTTTTTTTAAACTAAAAGTTGCCTAAAGTATTTTTTTACCCATACCCGTTCGGCTACAAATATAAAAAAGTTACAAAACAATTCTAAGTTTTCACCAATTGCACGTCACTTATACAGTATTCTGATACCTACTTGACACTGCAGACTACGTGATGGTGTAACGACACTGCAACGTGATGATGTAATGACGCTGTTCGTCTGTCTGCTCACTGCTTTGAGGTTAAAAAAAGAAAAATATGAGCATATTTTGCACAGAAATGACATTGAAAACATTAAAACCTCTACCACCGCATGTGGTACATGTGATGAAACGAGATTATTTACACCGGGTCCCAGTAACATCCAACAACAAAAAAATGTAAGAGAAGAACAGTAGTAACATCTAAGATATGATCTAAGAAAAACATCAGCTAAAAATACACTAAGCACCAATGTACCGTAATAGAAAAACATCAATACAAGCAGCAGCACGAGCATGAGTCCGTATGAGCAGATGGTCACAAATGAACAGCAACAGGAAAACAGATCAGCATGATGTGATATTTTGCAGTGATTATTCTTATCATGTATTATTCATGAGTCTAACAGCCTCAGGGTAGCAGCTGTTCCTCAAGTGGTTCAACATTTGATGCTCAACCTACTTCCTGAGGGGAACAGGGCAAAGATTGTGTATGCGCTGGATGAGTGTGGTCCTTCATGATGCAGGTGGCCCTCTTCTTGCATCTGGAGGTGTAGATGTCTGTGATGGTGGGGAGACTGACTCCAACAGACCTCTGTGCAGCCTTCACCACTCTCTGCAGAGCTTTTTTTCTGCAGCTGTGCAGCCTCCATGCCACACGTTGATGCTGGAGCACAGGATGCTCTCCACTGCACACCTGTAGAAGGAGGTGAGGACTGAGCTTCCCAGACCAGATCTTCTCAGCCGTCTGAGGAAGTAGAGTCTCTGATGACCCGATCATGGGCGATGGTGTTGTCAGTCCTCACCTCCTTCTACATGTGTGCAATGGAGAGCATCCTGTGCTCCAGCATCAACGTGTGGCATGGAGGCTGCACAGCTGCAGAAAGAAAGGCTCTGCAGAGAGTGGTGAAGGCTGCACAGAAGATGTTGGAGTCAGTCTCCCCACCATCACAGACATCTACACCTCCAGATGCAGGGAGAGGGCCACCTGCATCATGAAAGACCCCACTCACCCAGCACACACAGTCTTTGCCCCGCTCCTCTCAGGACGGAGGTTAAGGAGCATGAAATGTAGAACCATTAGACAGAGGAACAGCTTCTACCCTGAGGCTGTTAGACTCATGAATAAATAAATAATAAGAATAAATACTGCAAAATATCACATCATGTTGATGCTGATCTGTTTTCTTGTTGTTGTGTGTTCATTTGTGACCATCTGCTCATACAGACTCAGGTTCGTGCTGCTGTTTATAATGATGTTTTTCTATTACATTAGTGATTAGTGTATTTCTAGTTGATGTTTTTCTTAGTTATATCCTAGATATTATTACTGTTTTTCTCTTACATTTTGTTGTTGGATGTAACTGGGACCATGTGTACATAATCTCGTTTCATCACATGTACCACATGTGGTGCAAATGACAATATTCTGACTGTGATTCTGATAAAAGTTGCAGGACTAGCTGAAAACATGTAAAAATATGAAAAAGTTACAAAACAATTCTCAGTTTTCACCAAATGCACGTCACTTCTATTTTCATCTTACCTGCATCACTGCAGTTTGACCGTGATGACGTAACGACGCTCTTTGGGGAAGGGTAGGGGCTGTCTGCTCACTCCGCTTTGAGGTGAAAAATGAAACATAAGAGCAAATTTAGCACAAAAATCACGGTGAAAACATTAAAACCTCTCTTTATGTTACAATACAGCGTTCACAGCTTGTCACGCTGCAGTGGTCAAGTTAAATGTTAACGCTTCTTCTTCTTTCGGCTTTTCCCTTTTCAGGGGTCGCCACAGCGAGTCATCCTCCTCCACCTCACTCTGTCCTCTGAATCCTCTGTCCTCACTCCAACTACCTTCATGTCCTCGCTAACTGCATCCATATATCTCCTCTTTGTCTTTTTCCTGCAGCTTCATGTCTAACATCCTTCTACTAATATACCCACTGTCCCTCCTCTGGACATGTCCAAACCATTGTCCCTCCTCTGGACATGTCCAAACCACTGTCCCTCCTCTGGACATGTCCAAACCACTGTCTCTCTGACTGTCCACCTGCTGAGTGTCTCTCTGACTGTCCTCCTGCCGAGTGTCTCTCTGACTGTCCACCTGCTGAATGTCTCTCTGACTGTCCACCTGCTGAGTGTCTCTCTGACTGTCCTCCTGCTGAGTGTCTCTCTGACTGTCCTCCTGCTGAGTATCTCTCTGACTGTTCACCTGCTGAATGTCTCTCTGACTGTCCACCTGCTGAATGTCTCTCTAACTGTCCACCTGCTGAGTGTCTCTCTGACTGTCCACCTACTGAATGTCTCTCTGACTGTCCTCCTGCTGAATGTCTCTCTGACTGTCCACCTGCTGAGTGTCTCTCTGACTGTCCACCTGCTGAATGTCTCTCTGACTGTCCTCCTGCTGAGTGTCTCTCTGACTGTCTACCTGCTGAATGTCTCTCTGACTGTCCACCTGCTGAGTGTCTCTCTGACTGTCCTCCTGCCGAGTGTCTCTCTGACTGTCTACCTGCTGAATGTCTCTCTGACCGTCTACCTGCTGAATGTCTCTCTGACTGTCCACCTGTTGAGTGTCTCTCTGACTGTCTACCTGCTGAGTGTCTCTCTGACTGTCCACCTGCTGAGTGTCTCTCTAACTGTCCACCTGCTGAATGTCTCTCTGACTGTTCACCTGCTGAATGTCTCTCTGACTGTCCTCCTGCTGAGTGTCTCTTTGACTGTCTACCTGCTGAATGTCTCTCTGACTGTCCACCTGCTGAGTGTCTCTCTGACTGTCCTCCTGCTGAGTGTCTCTCTGACTGTCTACCTGCTGAATGTCTCTCTGACTGTCTACCTGCTGAATGTCTCTCTGACTGTCCAGATGGACATAGACATGTAAATATAACATGTTCAACTGAAATTGTGTGTTTGTGTGTGTGACTGTTTTATGGTTTTTAAGGACAGTGTTTTATCAGGACTGTAATGAACTGCCATCTGATTGATTGTCTGATTGTTTATAGCGTATGACTAGCCTGGCCCTCGCCATACCTGCACAGCTCCGCTCAATTCTATTTCCCTTCACTGCTGGGTCTGGGATTTGTCCCATAGACAACGATTCCTCCGGTCGATTTTTGACCGGACCAATCAGAGAACAGAAGGCGGATTGGCAGATTAACAGACCAATCAGAGAACAGAAGGCGGAGTTTTGAACGACGTCGACTGACGTCGTCAGTTAAAATGGCTGCCACCACGAAGGAATTTTCCAGAAAACAAGGTAAAAAACTATTATTTCTTTCCTGAGAAAAACTATATTTCTTAGCTGACGTTTTATCAGAAGTGTTTCTGAGCTTAACAGTTCCTAAATCAATTCACGAAATGGTCAAATCTGCTGGATTTAAATAGTTTCGGTTTCACATTTTCCAAACAGCCTCAGGGTGCGCTACGAAAATAAATGATAAAAAATCGAATTTTATCTCAAATGTTTCATCAAGGCCAACAGTCAGTAAATTAGAGCCATATAATTACACACTGGTAGCAGAAAAAATATCCACCAAGTGGTTTCTGAGCTTTTTATCTGAATAGCCTGGACCTTGCCAGGCTAAGCTAACAAAACTACGCCTTCTGTTCTCTGATTGGTCCGGTCAAAAATAGACCGGAGAAATCGTTTTCAATGGGAGGAATGCCAGACCCTAGTACGAAGCAAAGTGAAGGACAGGGTTTGGTTTTAACCAGGCTAGCGTATGACTGTCCTAACAAACAACTGTCCATAAAAAAACCACAATACACTCCCATACACACACAATTGAACAATAAGGTTGATGAATCCACACGTAGCAAGTATATCTGTTTAGGAACACAAGAACTAAAATGTACCTTGGTACTCGTGTTTAATGGAAGTTGATCGCTCTTCTGGCTACCTGCGATCTCCTGACTCTGGACGTGTTCACGTCATCTGGAACAGATCATTTATACTTATATTTAGATCTCATGTATGTCTACAAATCGCTGAACAGTCTCGCCCCCGCCTATCTCTCGGATCTGATACACCCATATGTTCCTCCACGTGCTTTGAGGTCAGAGGATCAGGTACTCTTAATAGTTCCAGAAACTCGCCTTAAGCGCAGGGGTGACAGAGCGTTCTCTGTAGCAGGCCCAAGACTCTGGAACGAGTTACCGCTGCTCATCAAACAGGCCCCCTCCCTCTCGGTTTTCAAATCCCGGTTAAAAACTCACTACTACTCCATCGCTTTCAATGCCAGCTGATGTGTACTGGATCGTTTGATTTATGATCTGCAATGTTTTTATGTTTTTCGTGTTGTACTTCATTGTATGTGTTGCCTGTTGCGTGTTTGTTTGTCCAGCACTTTGGTGGACTTGTTCCTGTTTAAAGTGCTTTATAAATAAAATGGTATGGTATGGTATATTTAGAGGAAATTCTACATTTTGATGATAGCTGCTGTCACATGTAAACCAATAAACATTACATGATTGTTTTTGGCCAAAGTATCCATCTCACATAAAGGAAAGATGGATGGACATAGTATTTACAAAACTCCTCTCATGATGGGTGGACTAAGATGAAATTAAAATTAGCTGAATGAAAGAAAACTATAAATTTAAAAACTGTGACTAATAATATTGAAGTCATACATAACAATCCCTGCATTATTTATAAAATTGATATCTATGTCATATACATACACACAAATATACATATATACATGTATATAAGCATATCATATATGCATATTCATATACAGTGTATATACATATATGCATATACATGTATACTGTATATGCATATACATATACTGTACAGATAGACATATACATGTAAATATAACATGTTCAACTGAAATTGTGTGCGTTTGTGTGTGTGACTGTTTTGTGGTTTTTATGGACATTGTCATATGCTATAAACAGACAAGCAGATTACAGTTCATTACTGTCCTGACAAAACACTGTCCTTAGAAACCACAAAACAGTCACACACACAAACACACACACAATTTCAGTTTATCATGTTTTTAAGAAAGCAAGATGTTTGATGGATAGATGGATGATATTTGATGGATGGATACATGGATGGATGGATGGATGTTTGATGGATGGATGGATGGATGCATGCATGGATGGATAAAAGGTGGACATCAGTCAGTAAAGACTCCATCTGTCTGCGTTCAGCAAGGCTGGATGTTTGATGGATGGATGGATGTATGGATGGATGTTTGATAGATGGATGTATGTATGGATGGATAAAGCGTGGACCTCAGTCAGTAAAGAATCCATCTGTCTGGTTTCAAGAAGGCCGGATGTTTGATAGATGGATGGATAGATAGATGGATGGATGTTTGATAGATGAATGATGGATGGATGTTTGATGGATGGATGGATGGATGTTTGATGGATGGATGGATAAAGTGTGGACCTCAGTCAATAAAGAATCCATATGTCTGGGTTCAGGAAGGCAGGATGTTTGATGATGGATGGATGATGTTTGATGGATGGATGCATGGATGGATGGATGGATGTGTGGATGTTTGATGGATGGATGGATGGATGAATGGATGGATAAAGCATGGACCTCAGTCAGTAAAGAATCCATCTGTCTGGGTTCAGCAAGGCAGGATGTTTGATGGATGGATGGATGTTTGATGGATGGATAGATGTTTGATGGATGGATGGATGGATGTTTGATGGATGTTTGAGATGTTTGATGGATAGATGGATGGATGGATGTTTGATGCATGGATGTATGGATGGATGGATGTTTGATGGATGGATGGATGGATGGATAAAGTGTGGACCTCAGTCAGTAAATCCATCTGTCTGGGTTCAGGAAGGTAGGATGTTTGATGGATAGATGTATGGATGTTTGATGGATGGATGATGGATGTATGGATGTTTGATAGATGGATGTTTGATGGATGGATGGATGTTTGATAGATGGATGGATAAAGCGTGGACCTCAGTCAGTAAAGAATCCATATGTCTGGGTTAAGGAAGGCAGGATGTTTGATGGATGATGGATGTTTGATGGATAGATGTTTGATAGATGGATGGATGCATGGATGGTTGGATAAAGCGTGGACCTCAGTCAGTAAAGAATCCATCTGTCTGGGTTCAGCAAGGCAGGATGTTTGATGGATGGATGTTTGATGATGGATAGATGGATGTTTGATGGATGGATGGGTGGATGTATGGATAAAGCGTGGACCTCAGTCAGTAAAGAATCCATCTGTCTGGTTCAGGAAGGCAGGATGTTTGATGGATGGATGGATGTATGGATGTTTTATGGATGGATGGATGCATGGATGGATGGATAAAGCGTGGACCTCAGTCAGTAAAGAATCCATATGTCTGTTTTCAAGAAGGCAGGATGTTTGATGGATGGATGGATGATGTTTGATAGATGGATGCATGGATGGATGGATGGATGGATGGATGGATGGATGGATGCATGGATGGATGGATAAAGCGTGGACCTCAGTCAGTAAAGAATCTATCCGTCTGGGTTCAGCAAGGCTGGATGTTTGATGGATGGATGGATGTTTGATAGATGGATGGATGGATGTATGTATGGATGGATAAAGCATGAACCTCAGTCAGTAAAGAATCCATCTGTCTGGGTTCAGGAAGACAGGATGTTTGATAGATGGATGGATAGATGGATGGATGTTTGATGGATGGATGATGGATGGATGTTTGATGGATGGATGTTTGATGGATGATGTGTGGATGTTTGGATGGATGTTTGATGGATGATGTGTGGATGTTTGATGGATGGATGGATAAAGCGTGGACATCAGTCAGTAAAGAATCCATCTGTCTGGGTTCAGTAAGGCAGGATGTTTGATGGATGGATAGATGGATGTTTGATGGATGGATGGATGGATGGATGTTTGATGGATGGATGGATGGATAAAGCGTGGACCTCAGTCAGTAAAGAATCCATCTGTCTAGGTTCAGGAAGCCAGGATGTTTGATGGATGGATGATGGATGGATGTTTGATGGATGGATGGATGGATGTTTGATGGATGGATGGATGGATGTTTGATGTATGGATGGATAAAGCGTGGACCTCAGTCAGTAAAGAATCCATCTGTCTGGTTTCAAGAAGGCCGGATGTTTGATAGATGGATGGATAGATAGATGGATGGATGTTTGATGGATGAATGATGGATGGATGTTTGATGGATGGATGGATGGATGGATGGATGTTTGATGGATGGATGGATAAAGTGTGGACCTCAGTCAGTAAAGAATCCATATGTCTGGGTTCAGGAAGGCAGGATGTTTGATGATGGATGGATGATGTTTGATGGATGGATGGATGGATGGATGTGTGGATGTTTGATGGATGGATGGATGTATGGATGGATAAAGCGTGGACCTCAGTCAGTAAATAATCCATCTGTCTGGGTTCAGTAAGGCAGGATGTTTGATGGATGGATGGATGTTTGATGGATGGATATATGTTTGATGGATGGATGGATGTTTGATGGATGGATGGATGGATGTTTGATGGATGGATGGATGTTTGATAGATGGATGGATGGATAAAGCTTGGACCTCAGTCAGTAAAGAATCCATATGTCTGGGTTTAGGAAGGTAGGATGTTTGATGGATGATGGATGGATGGATGTTTGATGGATGGATGTTTGATGGATGGATGAATGCATGGATGGATGGATAAAGCGTGGACCTCAGTCAGTAAAGAATCCATATGTCTGGGTTCAGGAAGGCAGGATGTTTGATGATGGATGGATGATGTTTGATGGATGGATGGATGGATGGATGTGTGGATGTTTGATGGATGGATGGATGTATGGATGGATAAAGCGTGGACCTCAGTCAGTAAATAATCCATCTGTCTGGGTTCAGTAAGGCAGGATGTTTGATGGATGGATGGATGTTTGATGGATGGATATATGTTTGATGGATGGATGGATGTTTGATGGATGGATGGATGGATGTTTGATGGATGGATGGATGTTTGATAGATGGATGGATGGATAAAGCTTGGACCTCAGTCAGTAAAGAATCCATATGTCTGGGTTTAGGAAGGTAGGATGTTTGATGGATGATGGATGGATGGATGTTTGATGGATGGATGTTTGATGGATGGATGAATGCATGGATGGATGGATAAAGCGTGGACCTCAGTCAGTAAAGAATCCATCTGTCTGTTTTCAGGAAGGCGGGATGTTTGACTCACCAAATACCAAATGACCTCTTGGACTAGCTGAAAACCTGTACATGTAAAAATATGAAAAAGTTAAAAAACAATTCTCAAGTTTATACAATACACTTATACAGTATTCTGTATTATTCAGTATTCAGTATTCCAACAACAGTATTCTTATACCTACATAAAACTGCAGTCAACGTGATGACGTAACGAGGCTGCAACGTGATGACGTGATGACGTAACGACGCAGTTCGTCCGTCTGCTCACTGCTCAGAGGTAAAAAAAAAAAAAAAAGAGCAGAATTAGCAGAAAAATGACGTTGGAAACATTAAAACCCCTCTACCCTATTAACGCATGTTAAATTACAGCGTTAGTCACGCTGTTATTGTGACGTGACACGTTCACGGTAGTGACGCTAACGCGACGTGCGTTTAATTTTGTCTTCGTCGCGTTAAGACTCTAAATAACCACTAAAAACATCCACAAGTGATGCATATATAGTATCGCTGATTTATATAAATGTCTATAAAAGTTTTCAACAGCGTTGAAAGGTTGTCACGCTTCTGAAGTGAAGTTACGTTACATGCTAACGCTAGCCGCAGCTAGTTTGAGCTGCGTCTTTCTTCACGCACTCAAAACTCATGCACAGATACTTCCTAATTTATCTAAATGTTGATAAAGTTTTCTACAGTCTTCACAGTTTGTGACGCTGCGGTTAAAGTCACGTTACTACTGGATTAGGTTAACATTTCCTTGAGATGATGTCATCAAAAGCAACAAAAATTTTTTTTTAATTCTTACCTGAATGAAGTCAATACACTCTGACACTCTGTCCACCTACCGCTGCAAAATTTTATTTAAATCGCTCTCCAAAAATAATCTCCGCTCACCTACATGCACTCAACACACGACGCCATAACTCTGCACGTGTAAGCTCAAGGGGCTTTAACTTTTAAAAACTCGGTCACCTGAGGCCCCGCCCTGAGCCCCCGCCCACTACAGGGTCTCCACATCACGAGAGGAGGGGCGGCGTTGGAGTTTCGCGCGGTCTCCACATCACGAGAGGAGGGGCGTTGCAGTTTGGCGCCATGTGTGTCAGTGAGCCACACACACGGCTTCAATAAATGCAACCGATACACAAAAACATACACACCACACACAAATACCCTGGGAGGTGCGTAGCCAGCCAATTTTATAAATGTAAATAACTTTTTATTAAAACAATTTTAAGTGTTAAAGCACACTCCAACTCATCCAGGCAGCCTATTAGCCACAAGTTACGCTGATATTGATGAGAAAAAACAATGTTTACATATTAATATATTTGGATACAATCTGTGTTTTATCCAGACATTGGCAAAGGCTGGCTAATACCAAATGTCCCGATAATGTCGGTACGTAGTCTGGCGCATAGGCGGGCCAATACGCTTGCACCAACACACACACACACACACACACACACACACACACACACACACAGAGGGAGAGAAAGAAAAACACAGAGATAGATAGGCCCGCAGACAGGCACAACAAAAAATGCACACACATTCCTAAGAACACACAGAAGGCAGACGGACGAATCGCAACTTAGGGGCCCGCAGAGAAGTACAACAACGACACATATTTTTAGGCCCCACAGAGGCAAACAGACGAACACAACTTCAAGAGGACGCGTCTGAGAAAGAAAAATGTCCTATTTCCGTACCTTCCCGCTGTACGTCAGCAAAATTTATAGCACCTTCGCGCCGTGCCAAGCAAAACTAATTTATAGTACCTTCGCGCCGTACTTAGGCAAACAATCAGTCCCTTCACGTCGGACGTCAGCAAACAATTTACAGCACCTGAACTCTGTGCTAATCAAACCAAACCAGTACTTTCTAGCTGTACAAAGCAATTTACAGCACTTCTCGCTGTGCCAAGCAAACCAAAACAGTACTACCATGCCGTACAAAGTAATTTACAGCACTTCTCGCTGTGCCAAGCAAACCAAAACCGTACTACCATGCCATACAAAGCAATTTAACGTACTTCCCGCCGTACGAAGCAATAATATGTACTCACTCCTTGCAGGTTCGTGTGGTATTCAACTGGATCTTCCGTCAAACCGTCCAGTCGATGGCCAGAGAATCGGACCTAAAGAACGCTGGCCTGGCGGGGTAAAACGTCCACCCTTACCAGACTTTTGAAACTGCCGTGCATGGGCTAGTAGTGCGCCCGTCCTCTGGGTCCACCGGAGACAAGTAAGAAGAAAATCCCAATCAGGGAACCAATGATGGAGGATTTTTAAACACCTTCACCTTCAACATGAACCACACAAGAAGAGAGACAAGAATTAATTTTCAGAGCAGCAGACTTTGAAAATGGGAGATCACCTCAAGACACTTTGAAACAAGTTTCAAAACTGTTTGAGATCAAATCCGAATTGGAAAGTGTGTGCTGGGTTTTTATTCTCTCAAAGGAAGGACAATGATGAGTAACAGGAAGATAGTTTCAGATAGCACATGGAAAACGTGGCAGTGCCAAAACAAACAATAACGTAATGTAAAGAGATTATCTATGATTAAAACATGAGCTGGCCTAATCAGTGTTTTTGTTCTGTGTGCAGGAAGCAACAAGTTGTGTTCTTCAGAGATGTTTTGTTTCATACAGAAAAACTTTTAGGAAAGCAAACTGGTTAACGATTCATCAGAATACATTAAAGTAATAAGTTTTAAATGATCAATGTTTGAATTCTCTAACACAGGACATGATCAACTGCGATGTTCCATCAGTGAGGACTGAACTTGGAAAAAGGGCCTTCTCCTATTCTGCTCTTGCTTCCTGGAATATCTTACAAAAAGATCTGAAGCTCTCGGCCTTGACCTCTCTAAAAGGTTTTAAAAATCTGTTGGAATCCTGGCAAAAACCAATGCAGATATGTTCTTGTTTTTGATTTTATACATCTACCTTATAATGTTTAAAAAAAGAAAATTCTGTATTTCTCTCTTATTTTTTTCTATTGTTTATTGTTTAAGGAAATTCTACCATTGCTGTTCATCATTCTTTAGTTTGTAGCAGGTCACTCTTGTAAATGAGTCCACGAGGCTCAATGAGATTTACCTGACTAAATAAATGTTGAATGAATGAATGAATATTACTATTATATTATTACTATTATTATTACCATTGCATTATAGCATGAAGCTGCACTGCTCTAATTATGACCCTCACCATGAATTGTGTTCTTTAAAATTACCTCCGACTTCAATAATATCTGTTTTTCTACACATTTCTCGTCAGGGACACAAAGTCAGCTACAGTCTGACAAATGTTTACTTTATTATTCCTCTATTTCTAAGAAAGAAAAACAAATAATTAATGAAGTTTGTTTTATTTTTATTTTTTTGTTTTCTTTGATTGACAAGTTTGAACAAGAATAATTTAAATTGTTGTTCTCAATCATTATAATTAAATCATGTAAAATATTACAATGTGGATAAAATTTTTCTCTGTTCTGTTTTTCAGAAAGTGATTATTCCTTCAGAGACATCTGTCATGAGCAGTCTTTGAGCTGAAGCTGTTTTCTTCAGAGGGGAGTCAAAATGTTCCCTAGTTAGTCAAAACAAGATCCTCAGAGCTATTGTTTTGCACAAAGATCCTTTGTGTAAAAAGCAGTTCGCCTTGGACCCCCGAACTGAGCAGATTGTCTCTGGCCCCGAACCGTTCGTCTGTGGACCACATCCGACAGGTCACGCCAAGGTCCACTCATTCAACTTCTGAGCAGATAAACATGTTGCTCAGTTACAATTGTTAGATGTAAATAACTGCAGAAGATGAAGCCTTTTTCCAGTGCAAGACTCACGTTCTTGGCTTGAAGTCCAAACGTGCAGAAGGTACAGATGGACTGTGTACCTTCTTATCAGCTATTCCCCTCAGACCCCTAAAGCTGTCATAGTGAGGGTAAGCTACCTTGGGCAGTTCCTGGCAAGTCCTCCTCATTGTGTCTCTGGTCTGATCCACCAGAGAACCCCAGAAAGACGAGTGACCTGGTGCCTTCAACACTGACCCGGTAAGGAGCCGAACCTAGTGACATGATGCCTTGGTCTGATTATGCTTTTTTTAAGCTAAGGCAACTTGGTAAAGCATTTCCTGGCTTGCCATGATGATAAATGACTTTATCTGATCAGATTAAAAAAC
>JBBPBX010087993.1:0-14589 GCA_038048925.1 Garcialebias charrua
CTTACCTTCGCTCCTAATCACAGTTTGTTTAAAGGCACCCAGGGGGGTTTGAAAATTAAAATATGAACAATGCCTTTATGAATCAAAATGGAAATCTAAAGCAACAAGCCAAAATTCAAACATTTTAAGAAAAAGTGTGCCCATTATCTTTCCTGCTAGCAAATATGTTCATTTATACTCATGGGCATATGACAAAAACTAATTATTTTCTGTGAATATAGCGTGTCCAGATCCGAAATAATATTTAAGCACTCCGTTTAACAACAAATAATATGCATAATATAGCTCTGAACAATTTCAATTTGAAGGAATATAGTTTAATTCTGAGTAGAGTAACGGGTTAATTCATCTTTTTTTTTAGCTGGGCCAAGACCAAGTCCAAAGCAGTTTATGCAAACATTGTGTGAATGCTTATGAAGCTTTCACACTATTGTGATTTTTTTTCTGTATGCTTTTTTTTCAGTCCTATGTCCCACAGTTTTCAGCAATTTCAACAAATCATATGTCAAAACGTTCAGCTCTTTCAGGACAATCCTGTGACTTGATTTTGGTGCACCTTTAGCTTTTTGAAATATTTAGCCTTTCCTGTCATTTTTTCCGCATAGTAAATTAATTAAGCTCATTTCCCATCCTTCATATTTTCAGATCTGTTTACAACCTTTTACTGCTCCTTTCACATTTTGTTCTGTTCAGCTTCATTCAGCTTCCTTGTGCAAATTTAAATGTTTTTCAGCTACTTTCAGCTTATTTCAGCAGTTTTTGTGCTTCTTCTAACTTATTTCTGATAATTTCAGCTTGTTATGCTCCTTTCTGCTTTTTTCTACAAATTTCGGTTATGTCTGCTATTTCAGCTACTATTTAGCTGTTTATGCGAATTTCAGCTTTTTCAGCTAATTTCACATTTTTTGCACTAAGTTCAACTTTTTCAGCTTAATTCAGCAAAAAATGGGCTTTCTACACTTCCTTCTTTTCATTTAAACTTCTTTCTGAATTTGTATCTGCTTTTCAGCTGTATTTTTTTCCTCTCATTTCAGCTTTTGTCAGATAACTACACACCTTGGGGTGTCTATGAGTGCACACCTATTTCCCCAGCTCCCCGGGCGCTTTCTATGGCTGCTCACTGCACCACCTGGTGGTGGTTGGGTTAAATGCTGAGACGAATTTCGTCTTGTATGGGAAACATACACAGATGACAAAAATGTGACATTTATTTTTATTTATTTTAATTTTCCCCTCCTCGCTCAGCAAGAAGTGGCAGCTTTGTTGCTTTCTTCCCCCACCCCTATCTTTTCCTTTTTCTCTGCTCTGCTCTCTGTGTGTCTGCAGCTCCTCTAGAACTCATCTCCCGAACGTAAATTGAGATTATGGATTAGGTATGGACGATCAACTTTATTGACAAGATTTTTTCAACAAAACGACAAGGTCCGGGGGAACCAGCTTGCCCAGCACAGACGCACTCTGGAGGATACGTCATGGACTTGTGGGGAATGTGGAAGGTGATGTGTCTCTCAGTCCTGTCTGTGGAGGACGTTGAAAATGTTTACATAATTGTGTTTATGATGGCAGGCGCTCTGCTTTTCGGCATCGGTGGGGCTCTGCTCTATTGGAAACTTAACAAGACATCGGCTGCTGTTTCGACCATGACAAAGCTTCCGAGTCAGTGTGAAAGTTTGATCCGTGCCGTGACCTAGCTAAATCAGCTGCTTTACGAGCTTAACCATAAGGTGGAGGCGATTTATGAGAATCGCAGGCCACCAGCGGCTTCTGGGGCTCGTCAACGTGGTAGGATTGACCTAAAGGGAGACTCATAGCATGGATCAGTGGAATGGATTCCCACAATCAGGCCATTTTGGAACCGGAGTGTCCAGATGGACTCTAATGCCGGTTACCTACTGGACCCGTGTCGGGCGGCGGAAGCGGCCGGTTTACATGCAAAGTCTATGTGGAGACGCGTCGAGGTGCGGCGTATCGTGAAGCGGCGTGTTTTGAGTGTTTGAAGTGGCGCAGCGGCACGCGGCAGTTCCTTTCCGCGCACGCGCGCGTCCGAAGCAACCTACGCGTTGAGTAGCGTCAGATCGAAAAGTTGATATTTTGCGGCTCGACGTTGCTCGACGCATCGCAACAACCAATCGGGAGAGCCTCTGCTATGTGATTACACAACGACAACGGGACTTTTTTTGGACTTTTTAAACCTACCCCATCGAGCCTCCATGAATTGGAACCAGACTCCGGTAAGAAACTTGACATTTTTACAGTTGCTGCTGTCCGCTCCAGCGTAGGATCACCCCAAACATAAAAAAACATTTTAATCTCAACAAAGACTGTCGGAGCTGCAGTTCGGCTCGTAGAAAACCCACTCCAGTAGGAACGGGGGTCACGTGCTGTTGTGCGTCACGTGCTGCTGTGCGTCATCAGACACGTCACAGTGTCTCCCAGTGTGACCGTGACAAGCGGCCAAAAGGGGGCGGCAGGAGCGTTCTGACAATTTAGGTGGGTACCCGGCATGAGGCTGAAGGAAAAAAATCTGTCTGCCTGAAGAAAATCAACAATCAAGCTTATCTGAATCTGACTCCCTGCCCGCCTTGGAAATGGGCTGACTATCAAATTTCTCCTGGGTCATGAGTAGCCAAGAATAACAGCTGCATCTATCGCACCCCCACCCCCCGGAGAACTTTCTGTGAAAGCTTATCAGAACTGCTGGCTGAACAACATCATCAGAACTGTGTCTGATCTGAAAAGGCTCATGGACTAATCTCAGCACCTCGACCTCAAATGCATATGTAATCTGTTTTAATTGTGCTTGCTGGTAGAGTTTTTTGATGTCTCAAATCGTGTCCTGATATACAAGATGTGAAAGATCTTTTTTGTAATACCACTATCTACCCTCGTGGTTCTTCCCCTTTTCATATCTAAGATTATTATTCTGATAAGGAATAAGATGGCCACACTGATAAACAGCTGCAGCTTCGTACGCTTAGTCCTTCTTCTGGACGACTGTGCGTAAATATTCCCGTTGTACCTTGGTGCAATGTCAATGAAGATATTCTGATTCTGATCATTTCCACTTTTTTGCGCTAGTTTCTGCTTCTTTCAGCCTAATTAAACGTTCTTTCTCTTTCCGATGCTAATTCAAACCTGTTTTACCTTTTCAGCTACCTTTTAGGCATTTTTTAGCTAATTTCAGATGTTTTCAGATAAATTCATGTTTTTCATGGTCATTTTTGCTACTTTCAACCTAATTCACTTCATTATGGTAATTTCAGCTTGTTATAATCCTTTCAGTTTTTTCTGCTAGTTACAGCTTTTTCTACTATTTCAGATACAATTTAGCTGTTTTATGCTACTTTTATGTTTTTCAGCTAAATTCACATTTTTTAGCTCATTTCAGCTCTTTTCATTTCCTTCTGTTATCTTTCTGTCTTTTTTGCTAGTTTTCAACCTATTTTAAGTTAATTTCCTAATTTTTGTGCTCATTTCTTCTAATTTAACCTAATTCAGCAAATGTGTGTTTTTGTTTCATTAATCTGTTAATCAGGGCTTGTTCTTTCATTTCAGATACAATTGATCATGTTTTTTTAGCTAATTTTAGCTGTTTTTCAGCAAGTTCTTCAGCAATAAGCATTCACACTGCATTTTTGCAGGAAATGGGATTTCTCTAGTTTTATTTACCTTTAAATTGCCATCAAGTTCACATTATACAATTACTCAAATAGATTTATCATTAGCAGCAGCTAGCTTTCTACTCTTGTGCCCAAAGACAGACCCAAACTATCTCTTTAACTAGCAATTTGGTTCTAATCAGAGGAAAAAATTGATGTCTGAGCCCTCACTTCAGCATCTATTGTTTTACAAATATGTACCCATTCTGAGTCTAATTCTGTTTATTAGCGCTGAGAAACAAGGTTGCTCATTATGCTCACCTATTGATCGCCTCAGCCTGACAGAAGGGAGATTAGCAGTCAACTTTCAACACCTCAATCAATAATCATCTCCCTAATTGGGTATTAGCAACAAGAAAGTGGACTCACTTGTCACACAAACAAGGAAAAACGGAATAAAATGCAACATCTTCGAGGCACAATTTCCATCCAAAGCCTGCCCTTCCGTCTTTACTTTTAAATTACAGTTCCACTCTTGTTACAAATGTGGTACTCGGGTTGTCTGTGAAATATTATAATCCTCAGCTGTATTGAATAATGCTGCCAATCCCGCAGGACACTGGCACATGTTTGCATTAATTTGCAGACTTTTTGGAACAAAATTCAGCTAGACAACACAACTCACGGGATCTAATGACCAAATCCAACTCTAAATTTTACATTTTTAGGAGCCACTCAAGCGGTGTCTGGTCAGCTGACTCCAGACGGCAGCCTACTTATCATTCGTTGCATTCTTTTGGTACACATGACATTTATCTGCAATTGATTTGACTCAGTCACTGTGAATGCCATACACCAAGAGCACCGACGCATTCTCTCCTCTCCGTATCTGGCTTGTTATTCAGCTAGAAAACATTCAAGGAAATCGCAAAGCTCCGTGTTGTTTGTAGATATGTGAAACAAATGCCTGCTTGAAACTGAATGCCTTAACTGATGAAAATGCAGCTGTGAAGTATTACCACAGGCAGCATGCTATAAGTGAAGCGCCATGGTAAGCGCTAACAATGTGTCTGCACACAAAGACAGCTGAAAATGAGGAAATGTCATTATGTAACAGAAAAGTCTAGGCTAAATAAATATAAAAAAGTGGACGGGTCATAAACCGTGTTTTAGCCTTATGACATCTTTATTGTTTTGGAGACAGACGCTCATAAGTTTCCCATCCATCCTTTAGTATCTGTGATCAGATGATTACTCCACACCTGTGTATCAGTAGCTGATTACCTGATTGTCTGTATACAGATATTTGTCATCATTGGTATTTAGTCTTTGTTTCCTTTGAGCTTGGAACTGAAACAAAAGATTAAGCTTCCTTGGATCTTCAGTTCTTATGTTGTTAATGCACATTTTGGCTCGTTATAAAGGTGAAAATGTAGGCTCGCCTTGATTCCCTTGATTTCATCTCAACTGTGTTGTCTTTCTTGTTTTTCACTTCTCTTTGGTTTTGTCCTGATAGTAAATCCATCTCCCTAAAGCACTGCTCCTCCTCCATCAGCATCCAAAAATTCAGAATCTACAGATTTATATCCTCCATATATTGTTTATTTCAATATGTTGCTTATTTATGTGAAATCATTGTGGAACCTGCTCCAGGTAAGGGGGGTAAAATACAAGTTGCTTTGGCAGTTTCATAATATTTTTTTTTGGTTTTCTCTGCATTTAATCTACCGGTACTTGGACTTCATCTTTTGTTCCTTCCCTCCCAGTCCTTATCTTTCTCTGTGTGCTGCCATCCAAAAGGCAAGCACATTGTGACAGCAACATAAAAAGTCCTTGGGGAAGTGTGGTGGCACTGTATCCATGAAGCTGGTCTCTGCACACTGCCGTGGCTTAGTTAAGAATTGGAAGCAGGAATGACCATGTTAGGCCCAGGCTACTAATATAATTTTCTTTCCAGTGTCATGGAAGAAACTTAGCTCTGACATAATACCCACGGATTAAGCCTGATGTGGTCTGAGAGTCTTGGCAGAACAGTGTACAGAGCAAGGTGAGGACCCAGTGCAACATCGTGAAAAGAAGCAGGAAAATCCTTTTTGGCAAGTGCTAAGAGAATAGAAGTGTAATGGTTGCATTCACATTGAAGAAGGTTTTCCAAATTTAGTGTCTCTGTTAGCTTGCAGAGTATTAAGGTATTTGATGTGCTTTGTGTGTGTTATCAACTCCATCTGCATTTTAGAACTGAATTAAAAGGAAAAAAGTCAGGAATTTTATGATTCCTACTGGGTGCCTCCTTCTGGTGTTTTACCTGACCACATCCTACTTGGGATTTGGGATCTCCTCTGGATGAGCTGGAGATGGTGGTTGCAAAGATAGATTCTGGGTTCCCCTTCTGGACCTGATGCATTTGTTACTCAAAAACATATATGTGGAATCCAAAGGATGGATTAACCAAACGAGCGGTACGAAGATGTCCCCTGTTGCTGAGCCTCTTTTTTTTTCATTAAACCTGTACCGTACTTATAGCCTACAGGTTAGTCTCATTGAGTTGCGAGTACTCATTTTCAAGAGAGACCTGATTGTTTTAGATACAGCCACTCACCAAAATGGAAGTTGGCACCTCACTTCTATTTCAAGTTATCATGCACACAACATGCACAGATGAACAAGGGGCAACTCCAATACCCCCTCTTCACTCTGTGACGGAAAGAAAAATGGACTTAAAATGTTTCTATCAAGTGACACCAAAGGTGAGCTTCATGTTTTACCGTATTCCACAATTCTCATTTACAAAGATAAAACCTTCACTTCACACTTGCTTCACCTTGAAGACAAAACAAGGATCCAAACATTAATTCTGCCTTTGCACAGCAAGAATGTTATCATGTATCTAAATGTCTAAACTTCTGTAGGTCTTGCTAGATCATTTTGACAGTATCCTTCTTGTAAAGTGACACATTTTGAGATCAGGGAGATTCCATTGTAGAAATGTGCTAAAGGATATGAGAAATAAACTTGTTCAATTAACTTACTAATAAAAAAAATAAGGAGGTGCGGAGAATTCAACAGAACTTAAAATATTTTATTCAAGCTAAAATGAACTATGATGTATTAAACTTATGTCTGAGACTGTAAAATATTTCCTCATGTGTGTTTTTACTGTCTACTTGTCTTTGCCTTTATCTTCTCATGCAGTTCAGCGCTTTTTTTTTTTTCTTGTATTTTCTGTGACTGTGTTGTTCAGTTCATCCAGCATGAATCCTGAATAATTTTTAGTCAGTCTTACAGCTAAAGCCTTGGTCCTGACCAGGCACAGCTGGAGACGGGTTTAAGGAATAGCAGTCCGTGCCCTTGAGCAGACATTGACAGTACGGGAGCTAAAACACCCCTTCTCATCTACCAGTTCACCCAGGTCCCGGTGGACCCCTGGTAAACACCACATACTAGCCCTGAGGCCAATTAGTCTGCAAGATCAGCCTGGTGAGTGGCCCACCGCAAAGAGGAGGGGGATTTAATTCAAAGAGACGACTCTCCGAGAGTTCAGCTATCCTAATCACAAAAAAAAAGCTCAGGTCCTGAGGGAACCATAAATAAAATAAATAACCATTCAAGATTTCAGGATATATAAAGGAGTTTCACTGGTTGCATATTCACCCTAAATTGTCCTGTAGTAATTTTACAGTATGTTTATCATGAGTCGTTATATTGAAACTAACTACCAAAAACTGGTATTTTACAGTAACACATGACCCTTACAGGCAGGTCCAGTGACAAACTGTCTCTCCACCATTTAACAGATATTTTGTTGCTGTTTATGAAAATCAGGCAAAGATTTGTGAAATTCTATTGACCTGTGATTCAGCATCCATCACAACACAACAGCAAGGCTCATAAATGTGACTGAATATAACAGTAGCAAACTATCTTTAACGCTGGAGCCCGTGAAAGACAAAACTGTGCTAATTAGCATCCAACAGTATCCAAGCAACAGTTACAGGACATAGAGTGAAATAGGCTATTTAGTGGGGCATGATCCTCCTCCTGTTGGCTCTCCGGTTGACCTCTACCCTGAACAATCATTCCGTAGCCATCGTGGTTACTGCGTGTGGCAGTAACCACGATGTTAGGATGCTTTGTGTGGGCGATGCTTATGAACACATTTACAAGAAACTAAACTTTTTTTTTTCCCCAGAGATGTTTTTCCACACTATTATGGCATGTTACTTGTTGGTTTTTCCTTAGTTTTCAAAGTGCAAATAGAAAAGTACACACGAGGACAAACAAGTATATAAAGGTTTTTGGGTAAAACATTGAAACAAGGCATTTTAAAAATTCTGTCTAGGTTTAAGTATATAAACTTGTCACCTACAGTTGTATGAATTTTAAGCAACCGACGAGAGGTGGAAGCAAAATAAATCATCAAAGAGAAACACGACACAAGGTCATTTAAAATTACCATTTGATCCTAAATATGCAACAAAAGTTAATTTAAAGTAATTGCATGTATATGTTAAGTTGGCAGGTTCTTCTTCTGTTATTTTGTTAGGCTGATTGGTAACTCTAAATTGACCCTGGGTGTGAGTGAGACAGGTCCCTCTTGTAAATGAGTCCCTGTGGCTCAACGAGGCTAGCCTGTATAAATAAAGGTTGAATGAATTTTGCCATAGTCTACACAACTTTCTGGGAATTCATTGCAACGCCCTGCATATTTTTCTGTTGGGCAATGTAGATTTTAATCTGAGAAATTATTTTTCAAGTAAATAAAGTAAAGTAAATAAAGTAAAGTAAATAAAGTAAAGTAAAGTAAAGAAAGTCCAGTTGATCCTGTATTGAACGCCTTTTTTGATTTTATCATGTCCTGGACGACTGAGAATCTTTACCAGCATATTTTTCAAGTGTGATGGTAAAGCAAATCTGAGTGGTAACTTTTTGGATTTTATGTACACAGTAAAAAAAAAAATCCGTAAAAAACGGAAAATGTCCTGGTAATTTTCTGCCAGTACATTCTCCGTTTTTTTACAGATATTTTCGTAAACCCTAAAACGGATTTTCCCCGTAATTTAACAGTTTTTTTTAAATGTATAATTTACATAAATTTCTGTTAATCTAGGGTGCCAGGTAAATGGAGTCCTCTTCGCGCTTCTTCTCAAAAGTTCTTGTTCCCAAGGTGCTTTGCGCGAAAAAATATTAATGGAGAAACCCCTGTAAAAAATCAAAAAAGGTGTTCAATACAAGATCAACAGTTGATCTTGTATTGAACTCCTTTTTTTATTTTATCATGTCCTGGACGACTGAGAATCTTCACCAGCACCCTGTAAAAACTGATAACGGAAAATTCCTTCACACTTCCACAGTACATTTACCCCAAAGCGTAATATACACCGGAGCGTATTATACACCTGTGTTTAAGGTACCTGTTTTTTTTTTACGGATTTTTTTTACAGTGTAGCCTGCTGTGACTTTATTAAGCCGAATCAGCGTTTTTGTCATTGAACCAAAGCACAACAAAATTACATTTCAGTACAGCCCGTTCGAGAAAAACATAAACAAACAGACATGGGAAGACGGAGGTGTCTGAGGCTGCAACCTCATGGGAGGTGCTGTCCTTTACCTTTAGATAAAGAAAAGAGAAACACGAGGGAAATGTGAAAGTTAAAAAAAAAAATCCTCAGCACACAAACAGCAACATACTGATGACATCATAATACGGATTTTCATGACGAAGGCTGACGAAGGTGGTGAGTTTGTCCATGGACACTGCCAGATAGTTCCATTGTCCTGATAAGAGATGTGCAATGTCTATCAACAGGCTAAGCTCTGACACAGGTCTACAGATGTCCTCGGGAAGGGAGTTGGGGGGGGGGCAGAGCTTTTTGTTTACATAACATCCAGGAGAGTTTAAAGCCCCCAATATACCTGTTTCTTTTGCCTCACGCCGCTGGACTCGCGTGTGCTGCGCACCGGCAGCCCTTTTATACTCTGTGCAAGTGCAGCTCTCTGAGTGCAGCTGCAGCCGGGCAGAGCAGGACAAATTGAGGTCGCTGATTGGTCATTTGCTGACACGCGAGGCACTTTATCAACGCGCGCGCGTAGGCGTAGTAAAATCCGACCTTGGCGCGTTCACGCCCGTGATCAAAGGCTTTTGCCGCGGCGCTCCCACGGCGCTCCCACGGCGCGGAGCGGCGTGAGGCAAAAGAAACAGGTATATTGGGGCCTTAAGATAGTTGGCCAATTCAAGACTGACACGGGGGAGCCAGATTCAGATAACAACAGTTATTTTGGGTCAGGCCGACTGCTTGACTTCTGCCTGCCTTATATGTAGTTCTACTGTTACGTCTCAATGGCGACTCTAAACAGCCACATTTTGTGGTCAGCACTGCCAGGCTGAGCTTATAACTTCTCCAAGGTCAATTCCTTCTCTCCAGTGAATTTCAGGAGCCGCAAGTAGCCTGCAATACTCAGAAATCACGTCCAGCTTACGGCTCAGCTCACACAGCATCTGAGGGCCAGTTTACACGGCGCGTATTTTGAGTGTAACCGCTACTTTCTCTTTGCGACTTTGCTTATCGCCTACACGACGCTGCTGGCCCCCCTCTTTGACTCCGATACTTTCCTGATCCTGCTCTCAAGGTGGAAGTTTTTCGCTGACCCCCCGCTGATAATGTAAACATCTCCCGTGGAGCTTTTGTGTCAACCACATGCGCGCAGCTCGCATGCGCGGACAGTCTAGGGCAGGGGGACATTTCAAGTGTCACGTTGCAAAATATAACAGTTTAACAATAATAAACAGTGTTTATGTTGGCGTGGGAGATGTTTAAATTTATCTGAACTACAGTATCTGGACTCGTTACATTTTTTAAACAGTGCGTAACGTGCTGTGCAAATGAAGACATCAGATTTATTTTTGATTTATTTATTTATTCAGTACCACAAAGTTTACAACAAAAACACTGAGAATTAAACTGAACACACTATTAAAACACGTGAACCGAACTGTAATTACGTTAATGAACTGGACTCTTGCTGTGTGTTCATCTGGTTAATACTGCACATGCAAGTTTGTGTTTATTTTTAATATAGTTTACTGGTTGTTATTTCTATAACTGTTCCTCTGGGGGCTGTGGTTTGATGGGGGTGGTCTAGATGCTGGTCCTCGCCATCTTGAGTGCCGGGGTGGCCCAGCAGGGCTTCATGGCCGAGCTTT
Source organism: Garcialebias charrua (assembly GCA_038048925.1). Classification (NCBI taxonomy): domain Eukaryota; kingdom Metazoa; phylum Chordata; class Actinopteri; order Cyprinodontiformes; family Rivulidae; genus Garcialebias; species Garcialebias charrua. The sequence continues at coordinate 10,801 of JBBPBX010087993.1, forward strand.
GGCGGCTCCTTGGGAAGTGTTTTCAGTGGGGTGGGTGGGCGTACTTCGTTTGGGGATTTACGCTCTATTGTTTAATTGTTGTTTGTTGTGTTTACTCTTTTTTGTTTTTATTTGTCACGTTATCCCTCTGCAGCTTACTCTTAAATGCACATAACGTAACTGTAATTTTTTTGTTCATCATTTGATGGCCTCTGACCTTCAGTTTACCTCTTGGAATGTGAGAGGTCTGAATAAACTTGTTAAACTGAAACAGGTGATGAAAAGGATTCAAGAATTAAAGGCTAAGATAGTTTTCCTACAGGAGACTCATTTAACTCCTGATGATGTTATTAGAGTGAGGAGAAGATGGCACGGTAGGGTTTTTTCTACTTCCTTTAGCTCACATTCGAGAGGCGTAATTACACTAATCCACAGTTCTGTGCCATTCCAGCTCATCAAAGTAAATGAGGATCGATTTGGCAGATATCTAGTCGTACAATGTGTGATTTTATCGGTGAAACTAAATTTGGTTAATGTTTATGGGACTAATGATGATAATCCTGCTTTCTTTAGACACCTGTTTCTATCCGTAGCATCGCTGCCTGGAGGGTACATTATTGGAGGTGATTTCAACTGTACGCTCATACCAACGCTAGATAGATCTACAGGCAAAGACACCTCTCATGCTCAAACAAGGAAAGAATTACTTAATTATATGAAAGATCTCAATTTGGTTGATTTATGGAGAAATATGCATCCTAATCAGTCGTCTTTCTCATGCTATTCCAGTACTTGTCAAACATTTTCAAGAATTGATTACTTTCTAGTCTCAGCTGATTTGGTCTCACATATTACAACCAGTTGGTATGATAGTATAGTAATATCTGATCATGCTCCGATCTCATTCTACCTTAAGGTTCCTAATCTTTCCTTTTCACCAAAGTGGCGTCTACAATCAATTTGGCTTAGGGACCCAGATTTCATAAATTTTATTGGAACAAAAATAGATATGTATTTTGAATTGAACACTCACCAAACCTCAGCAACTGTGAGATGGGAGGCCTTTAAGGCATATTTAAGAGGCCAAATGATTAGTTTTACCAGCTTTAAGCATAAAATCAATAAACAAGAATTGGAACAACTTGAAAAATCTATTAAAAGCATTGAAATACAACTATTTCATAATCCTTCAACCCAATTAAATACAGAACTTCTTAGGTTAAGAGCTAAATATAACATGCTATCTACAAATAAAGCAATTCAAAGTTTAATGAAATTGAAACAGTCGTATTTTGAACAAGGTGAAAAGGCCAGTAAATTGTTGGCTTGGCGTATTAAACAGGAACAATCAGATAAAGCAATAAACTCAATTCAAACAGTTGAGGGGGAGTTATCATCTGACCCAAAAAAAATAAACAACACATTTTCAAATTTTTACTACAAACTATACAGCTCAGACTACTCAGACCTAGCTCCCCAGGCACAAAATGCTTTCTTGGATTCATTAGAATTTACTCCCCTAGATAACAAATCCTTAAAATCACTTGATTTTGAGCTTGATGCACAATTATTGTCTGAGGCTATAACAATATGAAAGGTGGGAAGAGCCCGGGGCCGGATGAAATTCCAATTGAAATGTATAATTTTTTTCAATCTAAATTGATACCTCCCATGCTTGACATGTATAAAGAAGCCTTTGAGAAAGGGTCTCTACCTCCTTTACTTAATACAGCTATAATTTCCCTACTTTTGAAGCCAGGTAAACCTGCAACTCAATGTGGCTCATACAGGCCAATTTCTCTGATTAATAATGATGTTAAAATTTTATGTAAAGTCTTAGCCAAGAAGTTAGAGTCACTTCTACCCATGATGGTCCACCCTGATCAAAATGGTTTTGTGCAGGGAAGACAGGGGTTTCATAACATCAGAAGGGTGTTTAATGTAATTTTTGAGAAATATGAAGTCCCAGACAATGCTATCCTGTCACTGGACGCAGAGAAGGCCTTTGACAGGATAGAATGGCAATATATGTTTGCTGTTATGGAACGGTTTGGTATAAAAGGGAAATTTCTTAGTTGGGTAAAATTAATATATTCGAACCCACAAGCGGAAATTTTGACCAATGGTCTGACTTCATCTTCCTTTAAATTGAAACGTGGGACAAGGCAAGGCTGCCCCCTTTCTCCTTTGTTGTTCACGCTGGCCATCGAGCCTTTAGCTATGGCAATTCGCAAACATGATAAAATAACTGGTATACGAATAGGGAACTTGGAACATCGTATAGCCCTGTATGCAGATGACATAATATTGTTTTGCTCTAAGTTGGGGAACACCATGCCCACAATAAATGAGTTAATTAAGTCCTTTGGGTTTTTTTCAGGTTATAAGATAAATAACACTAAATCTGAAATAATGTACTTATCAGAAAAAGAACGTCTCAATCCCCCAGTTTCTACTCCATATGAAGCGTCAAAACAAGGATTTACCTATTTAGGTGTTAAAGTTACTCCTACAATAAACAATATTATTCCAACTAATTATAACCCCCTTATAGAATCAGTTATGCATTCAATAGAAAGATGGTCCAAACTGCCCATTTCCTTAATTGGTCGTGTTAATATTATAAAAATGACAATATTGCCAAAATTTTTATATTTTTTCGAATCGATTCCACTCTCTCCACCTCCCTCCTTCTTTAAGGAGATAAATAAAACTTTCTCCAACTTTCATTTGGAGTAGTAAGCGTCCGAGATTGAGATTGTCTCTATTATATTTGCCATATGAGGAGGTTTACAATTGCCAAATTTATTATGGTATTTCTGGGCAGCTCAGATTAGGGCAGCTATGTTTACTTTAATACCAACCATCCCCCAGCATGGGTTACAATTGAGTCACAGCTGATCTCTATTCCTATAAACTTATACTTGTATTCATCAGACAGGAAAAAGCTTATCAAACAAACAAAAAAAAACTTTTCTGAAAAATACAATACTTATTTGGCAAAAAGTACTTGATCATTTGGGAGAAAGGCAATATCTATACCAGTTCTCACCCATTTTTGGTAACAGGGATTTTGGTCCAGGTGGAGCAGATCTAGGATTTAAGCTCTGGTCTGTAAAGGGGGTAGCTAAGATTTCTGATCTTTTCTCAGGGAAGGTATTTATGTCATTCGAAGAACTTAAAAACAAATATGATATTCCTACAAAACATTTTTATAAATATCTTCAAATCCGGAGTTTCATTTTATCCAAGCAACAAAATAATTTTGATCTACCCTCTTTGTCCTCATTAGAGGATATTATCATAAAGCACCTAGATGAAGGAGGGCAGGTGTCTCGTCTCTATTCCCTGTTTGCTGACAAATCTAAAGAATCTTCGTTCAACATTTTAAAGGCATGGGAAACAGATTTGGGTGATAGTGTATCGAGTGAGGAGTGGTCTGAAGCCTGTACCTCGACTCATAAACAATCCGCCAACACAAACTCCAAATTACTACAATACAAATGGCTGACTAGACAATACATCACTCCAGTTAAATTGCATCACTTTAACCCTAATATTCCTGACACTTGCATTAAATGTAGTTTACAAAAAGGATCTTTATTTCATTGTATGTGGGCATGTCCTCAAGTGTTAGATTTTTGGAAGGAGGTATTGTTTGTGATTAGTCAGATGATTGGTAAAAAGGTTCCTGTAAATCCTAAAATGTGCATCTTGAATATTTATCCTGATGACTTTGTTATCTCAAACAACTTGAGATCCCTACTTAATGTCTCCTTTTTGGAAGCTAAACGCTGTATTGCGTCCTCA
>JBBPBX010087994.1:0-14588 GCA_038048925.1 Garcialebias charrua
TGAACAATAATAATAGTAAGTGCTTAGGATATTGCAGAATTATGAACCTTAAGTTCCCAAGTTCCTCCTCCGCATCAGGCAGTTGTCTCCTCAGGGGCATTCCCTTGGCGTTGCTCAGGGCAGACCCCCGGCATTGCACGCAACTTTATTCAACTACTTTGGGTCTATCAAGGCATGAGAGTTCGAATGCGAGCTCCTCTTGTTGTCCAGCCCAATCCTTTAGCTCCTTCCTGGTTCACGGGCTGGAACACACTGAACCGTGTGGATCCCCTGGCATTGACACGCACTGCCTGTGGTGTGCGTTCAGCGACCCCACACGGGTCCGTACTTGACCAGGGCTGTCTGGTCTTGCCTCCCCGGGACTCCGTTGAGAAAACTCCCTCAGCTGGAGCATTTCCAGGAACCACCTATCACGAACAGAATGTGCCACAACAAACAACACCCAATCAATTATAAATCTGTAGTACAAAGAATGAATCATGCATGTTAGTTGGTTTGGAAGAGGCTTAATCTTCATTAGGGTTAATTATGAGTAGTTTTAAGGCGGTTCATACTTACAAAAAATACTGTACCTTTTCGCTCAGCTTATAGCAGAAATTACACACATAACAATAACATCACAAGCGGCGGCAGAGCATAATTAAAAAATAACATAGCAAGCGGCGGCAGAGCATAATTCACAAAACATTGTACACCTTTTTCCTGAGTCAATAAGTCACATGTCGTCTAGTCAAGTCAATGGCTATAAATCTACAGAACCACCATATCCCTCTGATCAGGTCCACTTCAGGTTTGAGTGGTTTTGAGCCTGCAGGCCAGGAAACATTTCCAAGGGGCGTCCCCCTCCTGCTTCACACACATTTCACAGAGGGGAAAAAACAGTGTTGTTAATTGCTCATTTGAAATATGCTTGCATCAATACTCCTTCCCCCATGCCATGATTAAAGAAAATAAAACGTTCAAGAACGATGCCGCCTCAATATCAACGCAAGTGAACTTTGTTTATAACGCCAATTTATCAGTTATCCTTATTATTCTTTGTATACTAAAATGTATTTACCATCTTTTAGTTAATTAGTTATTTCTAGGAACATTTTCGGCCTAGTTGTTTCTAGGAAACATTTACAATCTAGTTATTTCTAGGGACCAATTTCAACCTTTCTATTTTTAGAAACATCTGTCAACCTCTTAACCCCCTTTTGAAACAAAACTCTACCTTGTTTCAATTATGCCAAAGTTATTTGGTTAATAAATTGGAAATTGTGTCTAAATTTACCATCCTTTAACCTTAGCACTAGTGTCAGATGTTTCCTAAACCTCTGCCTATTGCCACCAGTAATTTGGTTTTCACAACCATATAGCTAACAGTAATCTACGATATCATCTCATTTTCTTTAAAATTATAATCATTTACCAAAATGTACCCCTTGTGACACATCAGAATCCCAACATGCACTCCGCCAAGGATAACTGCAAAAACAAAAATATAAAAGTTAACTCGTTTTGGGGCCAGGAGCTGGGATCATTTCCCTTGCTCCCCTTCAGCTTCACCACAGAGTTACAGAAACCAGAAGAAGCAAGTCGTCAGGTCCACCTGAGTATAGTATAACTAAAAATCATGAAGCCTGCGCTGGCAGGCCCTAATGTGCCTATGTGTTTTATTAAAAATTTATCATAGCAGCTGTAGTTTTGATCCCGGCCACTAAGATCAACGACAGATCCTCACAGATCAATACGGGGTGTGGCCTTTGCTGGTATGAGTGACTTCAGGACCATTTGTTCTCTTGTCTGTTTGGAGAACGTGTTCAGCTTTCTCTTGTTCCAGCCCCCAGTGAGACGTTCACTGGGTTCTGATTCTCGTCCGGACCCCCAAATCCGGACCGTATATCCTGGCCATTTGTGTCTGATGACCATGTTTTGACAGTTCTTTGAGAAAGTCTTTGCCTCTGCTCGGCTGAAAGTTTTTGTGGACAGTCTTTTGTTCTTTCGGTGCCTTTGTTGTTTTCAGTCGTTCCTTGCGTATGCCCCTCAAAGTTCTTTGAGCAAGGTTGCATATGAGTTTGTTCTTCAGTTTCTGGACACACCTTCATATTAAATCTGATCCGATCTGATCAATAACCACAGTAGCCGAGATTCAAAAGTCAGATGCTGCATGTGTTTTGGCAGAGGCCTATCTTAATGCATATTTACCATTATGTGTTCTGTAAAGATGAGGTGGGATTCATAGACTCACTCTTGTTCCATCAACACTGTTCAATGAGGCTATTTAAAAAATTGAAAAACTAAAAATTAAAAAAAAATCATTAACAGACCGGGATCAAATTAATTTTCTGTTAACAATCTTTATTATGGAACCTTCGACGGAGGCATCTTTTAATCTGATCTGCACAACAGATCCAAAACATTAGTTTACCTAAAAGTGAAATAATCAATTTAACCCTGAAATCAAAAAATACTGTAGCCTACTTTTATTTTAGAAAATATAATTTACGGTCTTCTAAGACCCCCTTGCTAGTATACAGTCTATGATAATTAGCAAATTCCTTGAGCCTCCTAAGACCTGCCTTCTTGTTGGATTTATTTATGTATCGTGTATATTTTCATGCCCTCCTAAATTGACAATTTGAAATTATTAAGCTCAGTGGCTCATTTATTCAAAGTAAAAATATGGGCTCTTTCATTTTGGCCTGTTGTTCCAGGTATATAACTATTAATCCAGGGGTGTCAAACTCATTTTGATTTTGGCCTGTTGTTCCAGGTATATAACTATTAGTCTAGGGGTGTCAAACTCATTTTGATCTGGGGGCCGCATACAGCTTAATCTGATCTCAAGGGGGTCAGACCAGAATACTCATTCCAAAAGTCCACTTTTGTCTTTGTATTAGTGCAAAGAATAAAGAAATTATAAAAATATTAACATTAAATTAATTGTCCTTTTACATTTTTACTCAGTTTAGCATTTAAGTGCATTACATATTAAAGAAATGATCAGTGATTGCACGTTTTAAAACATTTATTCAACAAACTGTTTTGTTAAATACCCTGATGCATGCTCCATAATCCATGTAGAGAAATCTAAAAAAGCTAAATCTGAGCTTCTGGACATACAAAAAAACAGTTCTGTTAAAACCCTTTCCTGCATGTTAAAAGTGCATCAAAATTTAGAAATGAATGAATTTTAAATCCATTTTCCACATCTATAAATATGTATTCATTTAAGACCTGTCTGTGAGGGCTACTCCCTCCTTAGCACTTTGAGATTTCCATTAATGAAAAGTGCGTTATAAATTGAATTCATTACTATTATTATTATTATTATTTATTCTTCAAACCCCAATCTGTCCTCTTCTCTTATTCATCTGACTCCAAACAGTTATTAAACTCTGTACCTGCACCCCTTTACTTTTATTAAATGTTTCAGAACGAATAACCCAACTGGATGACTAAATTAAAAAATAAAGTGACTCCGACCTGTTTTTGGTTTTTTCTAGAAATTATTATGCTCCTGTCTGCAGTACCTTTTTTCGTCCATCAGGGGTCTCCATTATACTCAGGCTCAATGTTGCCAGCTGTACGATAATTTTCGTATTTGTACGATAATTTTGCCCTCTGTACGATCAATAATCCCGACAAAGGCCAAAAATACAATAATTTCGCCATTCTGTAAACGTGTAGTTGTGATCGGTTTTCATCAGCCTGTCGCAACTGTCTGTCGGAGTTTTTTTTTTTAACCCTGAAGGCGTCTTGGAATTCCAGCTAATCCTGCTTTTCTAAATGTGACAGAAGACTTTCTGTTGAGCTCATTAATTACCACCAGACAATAATGCGTATTAATGTCTATGGTTCCCCCAGTACTGACGCCACAAAGCTGTGAGTGCCTGTTAGACGCTACAGTACAGTACTTATTATTTTGTTTATAATGGGTGTACGATAATCCTACATTTCTCACCTGGCAACCCTGCTCAGGCTGTACAGGAAACGACTGTCTTTTGCGTCCGCTCACAAGACGTGGACATTCACTGGAACTATTCACAAAAGTACGTCTTCCAAATTGGTCTTATATTGGAAAATGCAAGTATGCCTCACGTCCTATACACAAATTATAAGACGAAGTCTCGTGAACCACGTCAAACGTGGCTCGTTAGCTTTGCTGTTAGCTGCTAAGTTCGTCTACAAAAACTAAATTTGGATTATTTAAAGTCGATATTGTTTATCTACACGACTCGCCACTGTACGCTTTGTTAGCGAATCCGATGTGAGCTGTCTACCGTTACAAAGTTATAAAATGTCCGCTGTTAGGCATATGCTATGCTAACGGGAGGTCCACTGCAATTTTCTTACTTTTCCGTTTATCTAAGTGTTATAACCTAAAATTATTTAGATAGAATGTCATAATCTTTTTTGATCAATCCTTCAAACTGTAACGGTTCATTCGGCCCTATTTAATTTATCTCGAACTATCCGCAAATATTTTATTTGTTTATTCAAAAAACCGTACAATCCTGAGGCCTTCCAGCCTGGTTAAAACCAGACCCTCGTCCAGAGCTGAAGTTCTAATCTTTCATTTCACCCACATTCACGCTGTAGAAAATGATCTAGTCCTGTTAAAATGGAGAAGTGTAAACCGTTTTAATGTAACGTTTATTTTTGTGTTTCAGGAACCCAGCACCAACTCCTGAAGAGGTGGAGAATTCGTTTATTACTCTATTAACTGCTGTATCTAAATAAAACTGTTCTAACTTCAGCGCCTCAATGTTTGTTTCATATTTAATCTTCAGATAGCTTGTTGTGACAAGTTTAAGAAGAAAAGCAATCCATAAATATGTCATACAGGCTAAAAATACAGTAATCATTATTTTCCTCCTTCCATTTTTGAATTCTTTAAAGTCCATGACTCACCATGTTTTCAAATTGCCTCGCCATTATTTATTTGTTTATTTAAAAATAATACAGGAGCGTTTATTTATATTGTAGAGAAATAACTCTAAATGGGTTATTTCATGATTTATAGCAGATTTTTAGCAAAAGCTCCGGGAAGATCTGCCCCTCTCTTTTTTCTCTCCCCGTGGGTCGGGAGTTCAGAAAGGTAGCTCTGAGCACGCGTGCTCCCAGTGCTTCACGCAACAAAGCTGGAACAGAACCGAGCCCTGGGTCAACAGAAAGAACTTCAAAGGTAACACAGCAGAACGGGGAGCCAGGGAGAAGACGCGCGGCTCTCGCTCCTCTGAGCAGAGGCTTTGAGAGCAGCTGAGCAACAGTCGCAACGGTGTTATATCTTATTAAAACGTCTATATAATAAATAAAAAATAAAGACAGCACTGATCCAGTTGTACACACAAATGCACCAAGAAATATGCAGTTTCAACTATTTTTAAAGATATATATGGGAACAATTAAATAAATAACAAGTAGGACCGTGGTTTTATTGAGGCAAAAAAAAATATTGTGATATCAAGGTATTTTACTTAATAATTTCTGTAGCCTGTTTAAGCTTTTTCAGCTAATTCTACATTTTTAATCCAACTTTTCAGCCTAATTTAGCAAAACTATGCTCTTGTTTAGCTATTTATTTATTTTTATTTTTTTAAAATCATTCTAATTAACTTAAACTGTTTATTTTCATTAGACCAGTGTTTTTCAACCTTTTTGGAGCCAAGGCACACTGTGTTTTCACTGAAAAAATCACGAGGCACACCACCAACCAGAATTGTAAACAGAGATACTGTACTCTATCCACCTATATTAAATATATAGTCATTCTTATGATAGTGTCTTGAATAGAAATAAAATGAACAGAAATGTATTTTTATCATATTTTATATTTCTTATTTCAATGTGGTCTTACATGCTCAAAGCAGCAAGGGGCGATATGTACCATTTAAGTTTACCGGTATATATATATATATTTTTTCTTTGGGTACTTCATTGTGTATTTTATGAGTGTGGACAAAGTCAAACACTAAAGCTGTTTAGAAAACCACTTGGTTTCTAAACTTAAAAATATTTAGATCACAGATCAAAAATTTAAACTGAGAGCCTGTATCATTTTAAGGGAAAAATATGTTGTTTCAAAATTTCATAGCGTCTACAAATCCCCCCCAAAAAAATTGGGATAAATCCATTTTTCCCACTGTGCAGTAGTAAGTGGACCACTTATAGCTTTGGCCCCCTCTCGGCCCCCCCAGCAATAAAAGTCTAGCTCCGCCACTGGTCCAGAGCAGCACAGCGCTGCAGAGAGAGAAAGACAAAGAGAGCCACGGCAGTTTGGAGAGCAGAGAGAAGTCACGCAGGTGAGGCAGGCAAGCTGACGTGACATGGCAGGAAACCATTATTTTAGAACATAAAAAAGGATTTAGTATTCTGTGACTAATTCTATTCTATTTTTATCTGGTCCCGGAACTCTTATCAGATTATTTTATCAGCGAAAGTCAGCGCGTTTTCCTCAATATTTTTTCTTCACTCAGTCCCACACTTTATTTATTTTATTTGTTTGTGGGTTTAAATTTTTTCTTCACTCAGTCCCACACTTTATTCATCTTATTTATTTGTGGGTTTTATATTTCAATGCCTTCATTCCTAATGTATTATAACGTATTTACGAATGGTAATATACAAATACATTACCTCACCAGATCCCGCCTCCACTAATCATAAGTCAAATTATAAGTGGATTTAATTGACACTGTTTTTATAGTTAGCCACAAACCTAACGAGATTAACAGTGAACTCGGTCTCAGAGTTACAGGAAACGGCGGCGGATAAATTATTTATTTATCCTAGAACCCCTTTCCCTCTGTTCCAAACGCCCGTCGGCATTTGGTTGGCTCGACCATTGCGTGTTTTTACTCTGGGATCTGGAGTCTTGGCTGAAAACTTATAATTCCACTTTTAATTGAGTCCAAATACACTGAGTAAAATTTGCCTATAAAATTTCCAATCACAGATTTCGTTTAAACAGGAATCTGCTTACCTTTTTTAGAGGTGACCGGTCAGTCAGTGTTCTGGACTCCTCTCATCCTTTCCTGTCCGCGCGTGCAACCAATCTCGGTAGGAACCTCCAATTGTTGACGTACTGAAACTATCCGTCCCAGAATTCGTTTTTTGGTTCACTTTGGAACAGGAAGGAAAGATACACACACATGACAGACGCTCACTTAAAGTTCCAAACCAGTTTAATTAATCATAAGTTAAAAGTCACAGAATACATTTGTTCTATTTTCTAAAAGCCATTACATTTGTTTTAAAAGACGTGGACAGTGAGAGAGAGAGATAGAGAGACAAAAGAAGGGAGGAGGGGGAGAGAGAGACAGGGAGAGAGGAGGGGGAGAGGAGATACAACCTGATCCGTGGGCTACTTCTCTGTTCTCCCCTGGAGGAGGATACCCAAGTTTATATACTCCTGCAGGATATTTCCTGCCTTCCACCGAGACCCTCTTTGTCTCTCTCTGGTGGGGCATTTTCCCTCCCCCTTAACTAATAGAGGAAATACCATTTGTTTTTTCAGCTGGCTGAACTCTTCTTTGGTAAAAGAGTGAAGGATAATATTCATTCATTCAACCTTTATTTATACAGGCTGACTTTACACAGTTCTACTTTTAATCTGATTGAAAACTACTTCACAATTATTATATAGTTAATGCACAAGTGCTTTATGATCAAGGTATTAATTGTTTTACTACGTTTTATGCAACCATGTTCTCTGCGCCTTCAAGTGAACACAGTTTTCAGAGCTGGACTCCTTTCTTCACATGAAGCTGATGGGGGAAGTGTGGCTTACACCCAGAACAAAGAGACCAGTGTCTCCTTGCCAGTCATAAAATATGTGAAGTCATAAAACTGACAAAAGGCACTGCCATAAACCTCTCAGAGACAAGAAAAGATCCACTTTCAAGCATTCCTTAAGTCCCAAAGCCTCACATGAGCACATGCTCACTATTCTGTCCCCTCTCAGGAAACCCTTACCATTCTATGAGAGAAATTTGATCATTTTGAACGCCGTGTGAAGACTCCTTCATAATAAAAGAAAACACAAAGATACATATATTTCTATTTCACAACACAAAATAAACTGGAGTGTGTGTGTGCTCAGTAAAACATGCAAGATGTTATATCAAATAAAAATCAGTGATTTTTATTAATCAGTCGACCTGTGACAAGCTCAAAACAAGTTCTGCTATCTTTGTTTTAATTTTTGTGTGAAAATCAAGACAAAAGATGCTTCATGTCTGTTATTTTAAACTTTCTGTTTAAAACAAACTGGAAAGCTTGTGTGCACAGAATTACGATAAAAGTGTTAAGTTTTATCACAATGCAGACATGTCTGCATTAATTCTGTTTAACTGTTCTGCTATCAATATTTGATTTTATGTGAAAATCAAATTAAAGGATACTGTGTGTTCAACATTTCAAACTGTACTCAATTTAAAAACAGGAAAGCTGAAATGTTGACAAAATTACAGGAAGACTATGTCTTCTAAAGTAACCAGCAGATGGCAACAGAGCTTATCATATCACAACGACTGCTATTTCTATTTCTGACCGCTATAGAGGCACTGTTGTCACCCGTGAGCGTAGCCGTAGCTTAGCCGTTAGTGTACAAAAACACCCAACAAAACGGATTAAAAGCACCTTACAGAAAGATCTAGAGCCTTTACGTGACACCACGGTCTTATAAGAGACGACTCGATGTGACTAACATCGTTTGGAACAAGTACTGTGATTATTAAACTTTTTGTAAAAGAAAATAGTCGGTCCAATAAACCAGTTGTAGCTTCCGGTGTCACGTGACCTGGTCACATGGCGTTCGGTAGTCTTACACCAACTACGTTAAAAACACCATTTAAAATCTCAAAAACACAGCGACTAAACAGGTTTTCAAAGATACTAACGGACAAGCAAGTGTGAAGCTTGTCAGGTCTGCTAACTGAAGTGAAAACTTACGAGGAGTGGGCCGTCCCACTCGGCATGCGTCTCCACTTTTAACGAAACCGACTAAACACAGCGAGGACAAAACATGTAGTTCTTAACCTAAGCGCTCATGGGTAATGTAGTCTTCTATACCTTACGTCTCTCCAAGTCATTCACGTTGACGTGCCGTTCAAACGACGTGTTCACGGACCCCAAGGTTGGTCGGACTCTAGCGTTGAACGGATCTTTTAAAGTTCTAAAGCACTTATAAATATCACAAAACACCGCGGTTAAGCAGTCTTCCATACCATACCATACCATACCATTTTATTTATAAAGCACTTTAAACAGGAACAAGTCCACACCAAAGTCTTCGACGATATTACATGCATAAAAACGAAACAAACGACAACTGTCAGAAATGTGTGAACCAAATGAAATCTGACGACCAGCAGTCTATCAGAACCAACGATATTGAACACGACACACAATGGACCAATCACAGTGCTTTATGCAGCCTCAGCTCCTGGAATGCTAACTTAGCTTACCCCAAAGTTCTGGACCTTTCTCAAAATAAACGTATAAAACCCCACAGAAAAATTCCGTTAACGTACCAAATCACATAAAGGCAAGCCCGCGCCTTCCTGAGGAAGACAGCACTTCTAACTGTTGAAAACAACGGACACCTCTCGTCGGAACCAACTGATAGTCGGTCCAAATGCAGAAACTGAGTGGGTTCTCCCGAACCACAAACAAACCACGTTGTAACAGAAATAGCACACCGGAGCAGCCCGACAATGTGAAATCAGCACACAACAGTAATCCGCAGATGTAATGAGAAAAAAGAGTGGCGGAGGGGTGACATGGCGGTCACAACAAGGAAAAATGCATGCAACGTGCGACACGTTATGAAAACGTCTCACAGTCACAGACAAAATTCATCACCAGCAGCTTCAAACACGTTTAAAATTGAAACAAGAATAATTCCAACGTGAAATGACGCAGACATTGCAACAATAGCAATCTCCTGACACTCACCAGCAAGAATTATCTTCCCAAGTCCAAAACAAGGATAATAACTATGCCAACAACCGTTACAATAGACTACAAAAATACAATTTAAAGTTGCACTATGTAACTTTGTAATGCAGTCTGTAACATTTCTAACAATATATTTTTAACATATTTCTTCACTCTGTCATTATCTACTGACAGACTAATGTTAGACAAAGTAATAGTAATCTCTGAAAAAAACTATAGTCCCCTTGCTTCTCTATCAGCATTTATAAAAACACTAAAAACAGAGTGACGAGTTTGTAACCAGCCAATAAAAACAGAGCTTGAATTTGAATCGGCCAATAAAAACAGAGCTTGAATTTGAATTTCAGCAGGGCCAGGGGGAGTAGCCATATATGGCTCTGAGGGGGAGGGATCAGAATGCTTTGCCTGTTGAAAATATTTTTAAGTTCTGCACTCTACAGAAAGTTATACATAGCACCTTTAATAACCGTCCAGGGACTCGTACGAGCCACCATTATGTAAGGGATATAATACTAGTCAGTTTGCTGATTAGTACAATATTCCAGATGAAAGATTTGAGCAGATTTTATCTACACAAATCTATTCACGAGTTCACCATTTTTCCAGATTAAATTGCTTAAATGTGACTAGACAAAATGTAATTTCACGAGAGACGTCAACTTATGTTGATCCACCATTAGATGAACCTTTTGAGAAAATCATAAAAGTACATTAAACATTTGTATCGAGATTAGCTCTGATTTAATAACTACTGTAGACAAGAATTCAAATTGAAACAAACAGACAAGTTAGGTTAAAACTTCCTGCTGGCACATTTACTTAAACGTTTACTGGCTTAGGAAAAATAATAAGGAGGAAGAAATGGAATGAAAGCTAAGTTTAACCGAAGTTAATTATTTTGAAATGCAACAGGGTGACACTTTTCCCCAAACGAGTTACTGCTGGGCTTCCCGCACGCTCAGCAAACATCAACGACTCTTTACCTGGTGACGATACGTCTTTGGAGATAAGAGCTGAGAAGTAGTTGGACACTTAACGGATTATTTGGTCCAGTAGCCGTCCAGTTGAACTTCAGCGCGTGTGTGCTGATTCAACAATACGTGAAACTCTCCTCTCTCGGCAGGAAACTAGGCCAACGTCCTGACTGGGTTTCAAAATAAAACTTTCAGAAAACAAATTCTTTCAGAAAAGGAATGAGTGAGTTACAGCAATGCTCTGCTGTAACCCTGGCTGATAACATAGGTCTAATTGACAATGACCACAACGTTCCACCAGTTTCCAGAGAAGAACCAAGTTGTTCAGTTTAGTTCTCCCTTTCACACTGAAGCCAAAACGGGAAGTAAGAGTTTTATATGGAGGGCGGAGTCTGCCCACTTCCTGAATGGTTATTGGCTGTTTTAACAAAATAAAAGGATTTCCCAGAGTTGGAAAACTCTGAAGGACACTTACATATTGTGTTTAGACCAATGGCCAGATGGAGCTCGTTAGTACAGAGAATATTATGGCTAATTCACAGACAAAGCAGAGAAGGAAGTTTTACCCTGAACTGTGCCATAACTTTCAAGCATCCTCGTACTGTACAATAACCCAGCATGAGAGTAACACTCATGTTAACAGATCATCATTAAATGACACAAATATACAGTACTGTTGATCAATTCTGAATTAACACAAATTAAAAGGAAGTGTTTTCTGATTGATTTGTGTCTCTTAATTCAAAATAAATGTAACAAATAGTGTCCACTTGTCTCCTTGAGAGCTCAAGAAAAGTGTAACACTCAAGAGTTTCAGAGAGATGTGAAGAGGTTTAAATCCAGTAACGGACATGAGGTGCTGTATCACTACAACACCTAATTTGAATTATTTGTTGTACAATTCTAATATTTGTTCATTTATTTTTCCACAGGTACACAGGCTTCCGCCAACCATCTAGATGTGGGCACACAAACTGACATTTCTCCTAGTGTAATTTCACCAACACATACAGATACATCAGAAATAGAACTACAGAGTAACAACCCTGTAGTCCAGCCTCATCAAAGTGATGAGGAATACTTCCCTTCAGCCAGTTCACATTAGAGATCTGAAACACATTCCCAAGAATCCACTCCCTCAAGTGTAGCTGACAAGCCAGAGTTTTACTTGGTTTGTTGGACAACGCTAGCATTGCTGCTACAGCTAATATGTTGCAGCAGCTGTAGAAACAACAACTTGAAGATGTCCAGAAGTACACGGGGCACAATGTTTCAGGTAGTTCTAAAATGCAGAATTTGTGATTAGGACACTACTGTACTTGGTACAGTCAATCATACACAGGAAATGTCCTGACAGGAAACAGTTTACTGTCAACAGCAATTCTCTGTAATGGTGCTCTAGCAAGTAAAGTTCTGTGAATGTTCAAACATATGAATGTTACAGTCATCACACATAGAACATTTTTTAGGCATCAGAAACAATATCTTTTTCCAGCTGTTAACAGAGTCTGTATAACTCTCAAAATTTGTTGCTGGCTTCTTTGCAAGCTGATCAACGGCCACTTGTTTTAGCTGGAGATGGTTGTGCTGACAGCCCTGGGGCCTCATGTATCAACGGTGCGTACGCACAAAAACCTTGCGTACATCATTATCCACGCAAAACTCTGTATGTACCAAAACTGAACTGAACGTGGAAATGTGCGCAGCCCCACGCCAACTCCAGGGTTGGCGTACGCACGTTTCTATGGTTTTGGTTCCTTTGGCGACACTTATAGGTGATTCCGAGAAACTGTTCATGATGTGAAAGTGTTCATTGTTCACACCAAACACACATGATAAACAATTCTTACATCCACATGGACGCAGTTAAATAAAGAAAGCACAAAGTTGTGCCAAAAAAATATTTAACAGGAACGGATTCAGCCTTATTGGAGGATATAATAAATAGTGTAACACGCTAAGCATTTATTTATAAACAGATATAATTTTCTGATCTATGATATGGCTTATCAGCCGTTTTAAGGAATAATCCTTTTTCAGTTTGGCACTGCTGCGCTCTGGAGCACAACACAGGAGCCGTGCATCACGCGTGCATACAGAAGCAGCGATCAAACGGTTCCACAGGAGCTTTCCAGAGGGAGCTGGCAGACCGATCGGGACTGTCCAGTCCACACAAAGCCGGATCATATCCAATGGAATGGTCTCGTATGATTCTAAAGGCTGAGTTATGGTCGCGCTTTGGAGCGCGCGCACCCTCGCCGGCAGTGGAGGTGTTTCATAATCTGCGTTTATTGTAGATTTCTCCTAAATGACATGTGGAAGTAGCCTACACTTTACAACTTGTGAAAATGCTGTAATTAGGAGAGCAAAAGCTTCACAGACAAACAGATTGCGCACAAAGGCTGCGGCGCGCGCAGCGTTTGTGGAGACTCCAACATCACGTCATGTCATGAAAACTCTCCACTGAGGCGCAGAGACTCGTTTCTTCATATCATCTATTAAATAAACAAAGATCTATGTTCCACCGGGAGGAGACCCAGAGGAAGACCCAGGACACGCTGGAGGGACTACGTTTCTCGGCTGGCTTGGGAACGCCTTGGGATTCCACCAGAGGAGCTGCTCCAAGTGGCTGGGGAGGGGGAAGTTTGGGCCTCCCTACTTAGGCTGCTACCCCCGCGACCCGACCCCGGATAAGCGGAAGAAAATGGATGGATGGAGATCTATGTTCTACCAAACATCTAAGTTCCTCTGTGTTTACAGTAATTATGGTAATAAACTCGTGCGCAAATTTAATATTTTCACTCAGGATGGATGGATGAGCCAGTTACGCACCAAAGCAGCGTGCGCGCACACACAAATACCGACACACAATCACTCGTTCTTTGCGTGATAAACACATTTTATTACTATTCTTACTTAGGATTCTTTTCCTCACTCATATTATATTAAATTCATTATTTTCCTGAATCTAGAAATCATTTCTGATCGCGCAGGGATCAAACAAACATGTCCTTCACACATGCAGGAAGTAATTTGCATCTGTTTAACATATGTAAATGAAGGCGTGTCAGGGGAGGTGTCTCACCTGCGCTCAGTTCCACGTTAATTGTGATGTACAAAAGGAATGTGCGTGGATTCAGGCGTATGCACGGTTTGATACATCTGGATTTTTTTGTGCATACGCCGTTTTCTGGATTTGACCGTACGTCACGTTTCAGTAAGAAATCCACGCAAGTCTTTGTACATGAGGCCCCTGGACACAGTGCTAAGTTTGGCTCATAGGCTATACCATGCTTTAAGTTCAGGTCAACACCATCATCGATACACAGCTAGTACAGGTAACAAATTTATTTTTTTGTTTATTAATTGTTAACAATTACAATTAAGCATCATTTGACTGACAATCTAAACATAACTAATTATATTTTTCTTTAATGTTACGTCTTATTTAGAGTAATGAAGTTGGTGGAGCCACTCACATGGAGAAAGAAGGACTAATACGGTTAATTACCTTTCTGGAGAACCAAGACTTCAAAATTGGAAGGCTGGTCACTGACCGCCATGTTTAGATAAGGAAATGGCTAAAGGAGGAGAGGCCTAACATCGCCCACTTTTTCGATATTTGGCACATAGCAAAGTGTACGTAAACTGTCTTTTATAATATGT
>JBBPBX010087996.1:0-14588 GCA_038048925.1 Garcialebias charrua
ACGCTCATCATGAACAGATTGTGCCCATGTAAATGATACTTTTGAATTATTTAATCTGAAAACATTTCAGTCCTGTCAAATATTTTTTTGCATGTAAGCATAACTAATGTGTCAGCCTTATGGACAGAAAATAGAAGTTGGTTCCACAAGAGAGGAGCCTGATAACTGAAAGGTCTTCCTCCCATTCTGTTATTGTAAACTCTAGGAACCACAAGTAAACCTGCAGTCTGAGAGCAAAGTGCTCTGTTAGGAAAATATGCAACAATAAGGTCTGTAATATAATATGGAGCTAGGTTGTTGAGAGCTTTGTAGGTTAGAAGTAAGATTTTGAAATCTATTCTGAAAAGAATAGTAGAATAGAATGCACAACTGTTTTCCATATTGTAATTTATATAGAAGTTACTGCAGCAAACAAGAGTAAAAGTATGGTGAAGATTCTCTGTCATCCAGGACAAAAAGTTCAAGACAAAAACAGCTGGGGCCTCATGTACAAAGACTTGCGTAGATTTCTTACTGAAAAGTCACGTACGGACAAATCCAGAAAAGTGTCCACGCACAAAAAAATCCAGATTTATCAAACTGTGCGTACACCGGAATCCACGCACATTCCTTATGTACAACACAATCAACGTGGAATTCAGCGCACATGAGAGAGTGGCCGACTCCGCCCTTGACACGCCTCCGTATGAATATGCAAAGTCATTCAAATATGCCATGCACGACAGGAATGTCGTCTCTGCTCCATTGCAAATCATGTCGGAACGTAGAAAAAAGAGGAACTTCACGGACTGTGAACAGGAATCACTTCTGAGTGAGGCAGAGAAGCACGGAAAAAGACTTCATTCGGCACGCACAGTGCAAAACAAACCATCCACATTTAAATAAGAAGTTGACCAAGCTAATCTAACATGCCTGTATAGCTTAGTGGCGAACGCGCCCGCCCTTCGTCCCAAAGGTCGTGAGATCGACTCCCGCTTGGTACAATGTTTTTATTTTTTCATTCCAGATTTAAAGACCACAGGAAAACTATTGAATGAAACAACAAGAAATAGAACAATACATGAAATGAAAGGAAGCAGACGATTTATTGTTTTGTAAATAGTTTTCATGTGTATTTCAATCTGGAACGAAAAAAAAAAGAAAAACGTTGTACCATGCGGGAGTCGATCTCACGACCTTTGGAACTAAAGGCAAGCGCTTTACCCACTGACCTAAACGTAGGCGTGTTAATACAGCTTGGTTAACTTCTTATTTAAAGAAATTACATCTCATTGTTGTCAATATTGTTGCCACTATCTGGCGCATGCTTTTATATCCACTCATCTAATTGCGTCCATGTGGATGTAATAATCGTTAATCATGTGTGTTTGGTGGGATTTATGATTGTTTTCACATCGTGGACACGGTTTCACAGATCACCTGTAAGTGTCGCCAAAGGAACAATAACCACAGAAACGTGCGTACGCAAGCAGGGGAGCAGCCGTGGATTTGTACGTGGAAGCGCAGATATTCCCGTTCATATCAGATTTGATACATACGCCACTTTGCGTGGAAAGTGACGTGCGCAATGTTTTTGTGCGCACGCATGGTTGATACATGAGGCCCCAGGACTTTATTTTGTAACTGAAGACGTTTCACTTCTCATCTGAGGAGCTTCCTCAATTCAAAGGAAGACAGTGTGGAGTTTTGAGTTATAAAGCTCAGGTGTTTTGTATGCAGATTGCCCAATACACTTCACAAAAAATAAAAGAGAGAGAGTGAAAGTAAACGTTTTCACCAAACTCTATCCTGTTTAAGACAATATCTATTTGTCCTTCTAAATACTTTGAAATGTTATCCTTGTTTATTTTAAAGTATTTATGATGATTGTTTGTAGAATATCTTTTTTTGTAGCTTTTCCAGTTCTTATCCTGACGCATGCTCAATAATCCAGGTAGAACAATCTAAAAAAGTTAAGTCTGGTCCTCTGAAATCTTCGGTCAGCAGGCCGATCGCAAGTAAGATCCGTCAGAAGGCACAGACTGAATGGGTGAGACAGACCAATTTTACTATTGATGCCTTGAAGGCCAAAGAAGAGCACACAGAAACTAACAACATGTCTAGATCAGACCACACTTCAGAAAGTGATGGACTATACAGATCAGGCACGCTTAGCACAGCATGTCAAGTCCAAGACTCGACAACAAAACAAGTTTAACTTACTAATAATTCGTCAACATCATCACAATTCCAATAACAACACATTCAGTGGAAGACAACACTCCGGTACTCAGTTACATGCCAGGGAGACAGAAAAGTGGGTGAAGAATTTATCTGACAGACAGCTCACCCAGCCGGAGACAAAGATTCTTGCCTGGAGACTGAACTTTGCAGTTGCACCAAGTAGAATTCATCTGATGGAGATGATCACAGCCACTGAGTCAGTCATCCGTAACAACAAAATTAAAGAGTTTGAAGCAGAACAACTCAGAGTCAAAGTTTCAGCCTGCCTCAGTAATGCCAAAACACCACTTTCCAACATCAGTAGAGAAGAGAGGGATGCACTCACCACTCTTAGCAAGGACAAAAACATCATAATTCTCCCAGCAGACAAAGGAAGGTGCACAGTGATTTTGAACCAGAAAGACTATCATGAGAAAGTTATGTCACTCCTTAGTGACTTAACCACTTATGAACCGCTGAAAAGAGATCCAGGAAGTGGTTACAAGAAGAAGTTGATAGATTGCCTGAAAATTTTGAAGCAGGACAAGGCTATTGACAATATTCTGTACCACAGACTGTACCCAGGGGAGGCCACGCCAAGTCTGTATGGTTTACCCAAAATCCACAAACAAGGTGTACCTTTAAGACCAATTGTTAGCATGATTAACTCGGTCACTTACAATGTTTCCAAATATCTGGCATCTGTACTCATCCCTTTAGTTGGCAGCTCAGAACACCACATACAGAACACCATGGACTTTGTGGATAAGGTGAGGGATGTCATCATGGAGACTGATGAAACAATGGTCTCTTTTGATGTCACATCACTCTTTACGTGCATTCCTGTTGATGAGGCAGTAGAGGTGGTCTGTTTAAGGTTAAAATCAGACACCACTCTGAGCAGCAGGACTACGCTTTCCACAGAACAACTGTGTCAACTCTTGAAACGGGGCCTGCAGTCAACCTACTTCACATATGGGGAGCAATATTATAAGCAGAAACATGGGTGTGCTTTGGAGTCTCCAGTTTCTCCCATTGTTGCCAACATTTACATGGAGGAGGTAGAAAAGAGAGTCTTGACGTCCTTTTCAGGGACACCACCAAGTCACTGGTTCAGGTATGTTGATGACACCTGGGTTAAAATTAAATCTCAGGAAGTCCAACATTTTTACTGATCACATCATCTCTGTGGATAATCTCTGTTTCTTGTTGCTGCGTTCATCTGTGACCATCTGCTCATAATGACTCATGTTCGTGCTGCTGTTTATAATGATGTTTTTCTACTACATTAGGGCTTAGTGTATTACTAGCTGATGTCTCTCTTAGTTAATCCTAGATGTTATTATTGTTTTTCTCTTGCATTTGTTGTTGGATGTAACTGGGACCCTGTGTACATAATCTCGTTTTCAACACATGTACTACATGCGGTGCAAATGACAATAAATTCTCTCTGACTCTGACTCTCTCTGACTCTGATAAATATATCAAGTTCACACAAGAATATGTAAAAAAATGGCAGGTTGGCTTTCTTGGACTGTGAGGTCTCAGTTTCGGATGGAGGATATTTGCAAACTGAGGTGTACTGCAAACCCACCCACACAGACCAGTATTTACATTTTGACTCTCATCACCCTTTGGAGCACAAGTTATGAGTCATCAGGACTCTGTACCACAGAGCAGAGACAACATCCCCACTAACTCGGGAGCCAGGCAGAAGGAGAAATCACACACAAAACAGGCTCTAGAGAAATGTGGATATCCAAACTGGGCCTTCCTGAAAGCAGAGAAGAAACCCAAACAGGACTCCAGCCAGCCATCAGGTGAAAAGAAGGAACCCAGACCCAGACCAGTGGTCATTCCGTATGTTGCGGGAGTTTCAGAGACATTGAGACGTTTATTTTCTAAACACAACGTCCCAGTGGCTTTTAAACCCCAAAATACATTACGGCAAAGACTGGTTCATCCCAAAGATCCAGTCCCCCGGCACAAACAGAGTAATATTGTGTATGCTGTTCAGTGTCAGGAGGGCTGTGATCAGTCTTATATCGGGGAAACTAAACAGCCACTGGCCAAAAGGATGGCCCAGCACAGAAGATCAACATCATCAGGTCAGGACTCTGCGGTCTACACTCATCTCCAGGCCAGCGGTCACTCTTTCAGGGATGAAGATGTTCACATCCTTGATAGAGAGGAACAATGGTTTGAGAGAGGAGTAAAGGAGGCCATCTTTGTGAAAAGAAACGTCCATCATTAAACAGGGGTGGAGGCCTCCGGGTTCAACTGTCCCCCTTATACAGTGTTGCCAGGTGAGAAATGTAGGATTATCGTACTAGAGCCCTAAAATTATCGTATTTTGAGGGAAATTATCGTACACCCGTCAAAACCAAAATAACAAGTATGCACTATAGTCACTCTGTTGTTGAATTGCGTCTAACAGGCACTCACAGCTTTGTGGCGTCAGTACGGGTGGGAACCATAGACAATAATACGTATTAATGTCTGGTGGCAACTAATGAGCCCGCCCCCCCGCGCTTCTTGTTTTGTTTCATGGCGGTTTTAATTTAATAACTCAACTAAATTATGTCTATTAAGTTTGTATTTTCAAGGAAATAATAACTTGATCTTTAGCTTTAATGATATCACTACTAAAAACATCCCTAATTGTAAATTTAATATTAATTTTATTTATTTTTGTTAATGCAGTCTTTGTTTCATACCCTGGACATCCCATAAATACATGTTGAACCGTTTCAGGGAGATTGCTGGTGCACATGTCACAAAAAAGTCCTGTTACAAGTGAAGGGATTTCAGTTTAATGGTGTTCGGAAATGACCAGGCGTCTCGTGAGAAAAGTAAGGTTTATTGATTAAGACACAGGTTTAAAACAGGATAAACAGAAAATGGGCATTAGGTCAATTCATGTGCACACGAACCAAGCTGCTGGATCGAACCTCTCGCCGTGAAGTCGCTCCAGGAATGCCTAAAGTCTCTCTTTGATACGTGATGTTATGTGGTACCATAAATTGTTTTGGGATTCTGCTGTTGTCCCATTGGTTAAACCTGATAGTTGCCTTAGCAACGAGATTTATGATCCTGCTCAAGGTCTCTGCTTCCTGACCTTTATCAGTTTGTGTGCTTCTTTGTTTGTGCCAATTCAGAGGAGCAGTTCTAGATTTAAACGAGTTTTGCTTAAGTTTAAACAAGTTATTGTCCTGTGCACCTTGTGTGTGATTAACTAAGTGTGAGCCTGTGTATTGAGCATAACTAAATGTATTTCTGATGTGTGTGGTATACTAAAGATGTTTTTGCTGCACGTGTGTCCTCCCCCCTTGGAATGTGTTGTGTGCAGCTCTGGTTTGCTTCAAAGAGGTGGCCCGTGGGTTGAGGCCTGCTCCAGCAGCTCTGGTTGTAAGATTAATACTGGCACAGCTGAACATGTGAAACCCTTTGTGGTTACATGAGAAACACAGTTGCAAATCGAAGCACATCTACTATAGGTTTGATCATGTGAATAATATAGGTTTAAGCATAATAACGTGTATAACAGTGATTTATCCTTCATCTCCCTCTCTCGGCCTATCAAAGATAGGCCGCAACCACCAGCAGAGCACCAGGGGCCCCCGCAGAGGAACCCCAACCCAACACACCAGCGAAGGAAAACCACCCACAACAAAAAAAAATTCAAAGTTAAGTAATCAAACCATCAAAAACAACTAACCCTAGTCCAAACCTCCATCTGACTCCAAAACTAAACATCCTCTAAACACAAAAACAATAATCAACCGTCGAAAGCCGTAGTGGCCTAACCAACTCAAGGATAAAATGATAAATGCAGTTCCCCTCTTCGCTCCAACTCCCCAGCTGGGGTCCACCCCCGAGTTCCCCATCCACTCTACAGGTATCTGGACTCCGCCGAATACCTGAGAGCTCCTTCACCCAGCAGCGAACTGCGCCTGACCTCCATCTGACCCCAGAACCAACCATCCCGACTAACCCCAAACTGACTCCATCATTAAACCCGAAAAACAAGATGAAAACATGAAACCCCCTCCAAACAGCAAGATCATCAGAGAAATAATATAATCAGGACAAAAGCAACACTCTTCCATTCCACACTCAAACACTCCCCACTACTACAGGTATCTGTTGTCTGCCAAATACAGGTGAGTTTGTGCGGCAGGCGACGGTGTGGACCCCGCCTGCACCAAGGGAAACGCCGTCCCAACATCCTCCATTTCCCTGGAAGCAATCATCCTCGAGACTTTTGCCCGTGCACAAGGTGTCACACACCCCATAAATAGGCAGAACAGAACCAAAATAGCTAGTGGCAAGGCCAAAAGCTTAACTAACACCTGTTGCCATGACCCTCTCGTGAACCAAGACAGTACATGCCACAGCCCTGTATGCGCCTCCTCCGTCTGATGCTTCTGAAGCTCCCTCAGATGGCGCAGGGCCGCTGTCACCCTGACCTGTGGATCTGAAGCAGACGCATCAGGTATAAAGGTACAGCAGGTGCCATCATTAATCACCTCACACACTCCATTAACAGATGCTTTAAACAAATCCAACAGCAAATTATGATGTAAAGACACAACATACATGGCCCACCGCTCTGCAGAGGTGGTCCCTAACGCCTGCACCGACTCATAAATGAACATCCCAAATTGGTAATCTAAAGCTTCCATGCGCAACAGGTGGTCCCCGACCTTCGACCCCGGGAAGAAGCCACGCTTCCATTCCACTGGGACCTCTGAACCCCAAGAAGACTCAAGCTGACTGACGTCAGAAGTCTTTGAATGTCCCACATAGTGAGAACCATTACTCAAAGACACCAGGTACGACCCCTCTGTAACTGCAACAGGTGCACAGCACCCAGTCCAGTTCACTGGCAAGGTCAGGAATACCTGATGTCCACACAGCCATGCCAAGTCCTCAACCGGATACGTACCATTGCTGCTAGGCACACTCATGAACTCCCTTCTCGGATGGTACACCGCCCTGCACCTCTCCTCAGGGAGGGACCCCACTACCACCTGATGTGAGTCCTGATGATGGACGCGGTGCACACAAACAGGAAACTGTCCACTGGATGGCCATTCTACAAATTGAGCTAACACCATCGGGTGTGATAATGTACTCAATTTGCACCACTTAGGCTGACATCGCAGGTGCTCCATGTAGAATCCTCTGGAGCTCATCTGCAGAACACAAAATGACAACATCCGGTCAAGAGGTGTAATTGTCAATGGCCGCTGTGATTCCTCAACAGAAAGTGGGGTACAGACGTAAGACTCAGACCTGTGGCGGCTTCTGGCCAAAAACTGCGCATACCTGTACCAAGAGTTCCTCTGAAAGACTTCAGAAAAATTCATCGATATATGACCAGCATCCTGTACCCGCGTCCATGTCCTCTGCATGAGGACATCTCTCTCACTCCTCTGATGAGGAGGTACAGGATGACAGCTTGGATGACCTGGTATCACACAGAAATATTCCAACAACAGAATAGTGGAAACTATAATCAATGACCCCACACCCGCAGCTACCATCAGCCTCTTCTGCCCCTCAGCCATGCTTAATATAGTTCGAAATTCTCTACAGTGTCAAACTTTGAACCCTGGAGTGTGATGAAACACAACAGAAACACAAATTACCCCCTTCTCAGTTAAATCTGCAGAACCTGAAAAAGAAAATACACATGAAAAGCAGTGTGGAAACCCAACCCTCAAACGTATGCACAGTTTACAAAATCTTCTTCTTGTAATTTATAATTATTATAATTAATTTTTCTTTTAATCTTTATTATTCAGGAATCACTGGAACCGCACCTGTAAAAACACATCCTCAAAATGAATAACTCACTCACCCATTGAATTTTGAACCAGGAATATGAAAGTGGTCAAAAACCTCTAATATTTTATGATTTAACGCTGAACTTGAAAAATGTAACTCCAAACCCTTGAAAGTTAGACCTGGAAACGATGTGTTGTTCTGCTGAATTCTAATTTTAAATATAAGTAAGTCTAATTGATAAAAGTTAAAAGTTAAAGTGTAGCAGCAAATTATTGACCTAAACCAATTCTAAGATAAGAAATGGTCATTAATTTTATATTAAAGGTGAAATCAAATATCTAATCCTAAATGTGTGACCTTTACACTGTATGATTTAAAATTTAAAGTTTAAAATATTGATGATTCAATATTGCAAAATAGAAACACCTGTAAAATTCAAAACACTCTGTCAGCCTTTCTGAGTCGATTTAACCCTTGGTTTTCTGTTCTGTTCCGATGTTTGTTGAAAGATGTATTCTTCAGAGGTCACCACCCTTTTCCTTGGGCTGCAGATTTGCTGATGATTAATGCCAGGTGGGTTGTGTCCAATACCCCGTTCCCCTGGCGGCAAACACTGCCCCTAACCCAAAAGTGAATGGTCGACCCCCTCTTTTATGCTCCTGTTGGTGTGGCTTGCCTTGTTAAGCTGCAATCATGCAGCATGCGCTCTTCTCTCAAAGCAACAAGGCAGACAGGCCTGGCACCAGGGGGAACTGTTTCCCTATCGTTCTGGTGTCCTTGCAAAAGCAAGCACAAAGATGCTCTCCAGGAAGACAGGTGTTTTCAGGAAGCTCCACCACTCGAACCAGAACACCTCACGAACAGATGACTTCCACGGAAAAGGAAGTGAAACGAAGCGGCAACTGAAGCCCACACCTTTTCGACCACGACACCTTCTCGACCACGCCCTCTCAGATGAAGATGCAGGACAGCCGACCTTTCGTGTGAACCTGCCCGCTCCAGATGCTGCTCCGGAGCTCTCAGCTCTGAAGCTCCGTCCGAGCTACCTCGACCTTTCGTGATGACCTTTGAGGTTCGCTCTCCGGACCACTCTGGCTGTGTCTCACCCTCTCTGGCGCGCTGATGATGTGCGTTTCAGCAGCCCAGATGTGCTCGCTCACGTGGTGACTCTCTCTCTTATAGACTCTGAGAAGCCCCCAGGATGTCAGTGGGCCTCCCGCCTTCGATCAGGCTTTGTCGCCTCTTGTGCGATGGATTCACCGTTCTGGAGAAGGAAGCTGGACAGACCACCATAAGTCTCACAAAGTACATTTTACATGACATTTCAACAACACACAACCCCTATTTACAGACGTCCTCAGCCCTAAAGCCCCCAAGTTAATTAATTTTAGTCTGTGCACAGATTTCAGCCAAATTTTCAAAAGTGGGCTAAGATATTTGAGGCCTAAATTATTTTTTCCCACTTTCTGTAGATCTGCATTTTTCCTTAAAATGTATACAATCCTCCTATATGAGTTTTGCAGAAATAAAGGAAAAAATGTCTTGGACTGTAACAATTGATTAAAATTTTTAACTGTTTTCTCATCTTCTCTTCTGTTTTTGTTATACCTCTGGTCAGCCAGTGAATATGGCACGTCAACCATAAAATTTCGGACACCTTATACCGTATTAATCTGTCTGTACAACCAATTATTCTCTCATGACCTGGTGTCCTTCCGAATCTGAAATTTTCTTTATTCGCGCGAGCTCCTTGTCCATTCGAGCATCACGCAATGAAAGGACGGCGCATACGTGCACAAATGTTCTGATCAGAGAATTTAAATGTGTGCATGCCACCAGCTGAAAGAATTTCCGCTCAACTGGTGTGCATGCACCTGCGCGAGTTTCCGCATGCTCCTCGAAATCCTCTTCTTTCTCCGTCTTCTGGAAGAGTTCAGTCCATCCTGCTCCACCTCAGCTCCCTGGTCCTGTTTTCAGGGTCTCTCTTCAGGAGCCGCCACTGGCTTCTGTGTTGGGCCTCCCTTGTAGTTCCAATTGAAGTTTCCTGATGTTCCTTTTGCTTCCAAATCAGCCAAACGGTCAAATTTCTGTTGTTCAGTGGGTCTCGGTGTATTAGTGATGTCAAGAAGTGATGTCATTGCTCCTGTCAGCCTCACTCGTCTCCCTGTGCTGTTCACAACCCTCTCTTGTCCTCTGACTTAGCTTAGTTTGTGCTGCTCTTCAAACTTCACGCAGAGCCTTGCCCTTTGCCCTCTGCGCTAACTTCGTTCTCCTCTTCGCTTCAGGTCCACCAACGTGTCAAAACACTGATCTATCTGTCGCCCTCTGCCAAACCAGCCCCCTCAAAGCTCCGCTCTCCTGTCATAGACCCAACTATCCTCACCGACCACCACTGAAATTTTCTTTTATTTGTCCCTGTGCTCTCCTCACCTTTGAAAACATGTTTCTAATTTATTGACCTCATTGTGCTCACCAGACACCTGCCAATGCCTCCCCTCGAGGAGAAATGCCATTAAATATTTAACCTTAAACCTAATATGAATAATTGAGGTGACACCAATTTTACCTGTGAAAATATTCACAAACTCATTTTCCTGTAGGCCTCGGGATAAGAGCTTTATTTGGTTTTAAAGCCTACTTGGGATGGGGAGAAGCAAACAGACAGAGCCCATAAATCAGTTTTAACCTAAAAATTGTATGACATGCTGGGGCATGTCCTACCTGCTTATGTGTGTCATTAATAATGCCTATTACGTGTGGGTTCACGAGACCTAGGCCTACGCCTGACTCAACCTGATTCAAGCAAGCTAACACCCCAACTGGTCGCTGAAAAGGGTGACTCCAGACAGCTGTTTCGCTTGCTCTTGTCATGTGCATCTGTCCATTGTTCAGATCATGTCAGCTTCAGTGACACGCCCCTTTGTTCGGGTGACTGTCTCAGGGTGCCCCAGGCCCTGGATTAACGTTGTGTTTGATGACTTGGACCTCTGTTTGAGTCCTGGACTGTTCTTTTAGTTCAGGTCTTCGCCTTGAACTGTAGCTGCTTCGCTTTTGGTGTTTCTTAACTGTCTTTGTCCATGCATGAGTGAGAGGTCTGTCTTCCTCCCACTGTGGCAGCTGTTTACACGGAGAGTCACAATGAACCAGAGTAATGTCCGCTTTTCGCATTAAATCATAGTCGAGTCCTACGCGCTGACCACAATCTCGTGATACCAAACATAAGAATATCATATGTATTTTAGTTGAATTCTAGCTCATGGCAAATCACCTTATGTGTGTGATAATAAAGAGATCTGCCTGTCTGTCGCTCCGTTTCCCCCCAGCTTTGTGCTGTTAAGCTGTGAAAGAAAAACAAATTAATCTAACGCCCTTATATTATTAAACCAAAATTCAAAAGCTATATTTGTTTCATTCGGCATTTGTCTCCAACCAAAACACATCTCGCAGGGTCTGGTCTGCACAACGGGTTTTTCACCTCTAATCCAAAGTCCAAAAGCAAAAAAAAATAAATTCACATCAACTTTAAAGTTCACTGAACCTCAACCCGAAACTGTCTCACTTCTCTCTAGAACTCTCGTGTTTGCCTAATTGGTGAATTGCTGACCTCTTAAAATTTCTAAAATAAGTTCTTTGCTCTGTGGCTGATTTCAAGATAAATGTTTAATCTCACCTCACCTTCCTCACCTTCTCTCGGATACTTCCACAACCCCTCTCTGTGGCCCACCCCCTTTCTCTCTTCTTGGGGCCTGAACTCACTCCCTCCATCTCCTGCCTCCTGTCTTCTTCTCAACTTCCTTGTGTACTTTTCTGTCTCAACTTCCTGTTTGCTCCTTCATCCACTTGCTTTTCACTTTCTGGGTCACCTCATCCCTCTCTTCGGGGGGCCGTAGCACCCCCTCCCTGTCTCTTCCTCGTAACGTCTCGCAGCTCGATTTTCTTCCTCTCTCTCATAGTCTCGTGGGCGAGGGGTCAGTGAACCTGGCCACTCCCTTTCTCTTTGCTCACCATCCCAACTGAACCTCTTATCTACGTCACTACGTAAATATTCTACCCTTTGTCTCCGCATCCGATCCTCCATGCTGCTCCCTGCTCGGGCCTGCTCCTCATCCTCACTCTCCTCCTCCTCGTCTCTTCTCTGACCTCTCCTTCTAGGAAACATGGGAAACTGACCGGCAGGCGGAGCAGCAGGAGCAGCCTGAGGGGCCGGAGGCGCGGTGGGACTGACAGCATATGGAGGCGGTGTCATTTTTTCATCTGATGTGGCAGCACTTTCTGTCTCTCCAACATTCTGAACGCTCTGAGCTAACAAAGCGAGCTGTGTGTACACCTCGACTAAATGTTTTTGCTGTTGGTGATTTTTATTAAGTTTAGAACGCTCCCAAAATGATGTACAAATTGTTTGATTAGCTTGTATGCATTCTAATTGCTTTTGCTGCTCCTTCACTTTCGCCCAAACCAATTGGGTAACGTTTTCTGTTGACGTTTCTGATGACCTCACAATTTGTAGGAGCAACGTGTCCAGCTGTCTGGACTTTGGAGAATTCTCTCCATGCATTATCTTAATGGCCGCCTGAACCCTTATCGTTTGATTCTGTAAAGGTTCCTGTTGTTGATCCCCTCTCTGCTTAATGTGCGCCATACTCGTCTTTTCAAACATTCACTCAAAAGCTTTATTTTCAATCGTTTCTCCCATGCGCTGAGTTCTCTTGAAAGAACACAGTAAAAAAGTCTGAAAGAATCTGAGGGAACACCTCTGCCTTCAGGCTTCTTACTATGTTAATCAACAGCTCCCCCTAGCGGAAAAAATTATGGCAGCACCACACATTTACCACTCAGTCATTCAAAGATCCGTTCTTTTTTTTTTCTTTAAAACCCCACACTCCTGAGTCGACACAAACATATAACAAAACGAACAATTAAAACATCTAATTTGAATCTAATTGAGATCTCAGGCCCTAAAACGACGATTTACACTAAATCTGGAAGAAATGCGACGCAAAATATTTTAAAAACCTTAAACACGTGTGGCATCAATATGCTTCCGTACACAACCTCTTCTTTTTTTTTTTTTTAGACGTCTTCGATCCTAGTCCCAGGGCGATTCCACTACGCTATACCCCGCTAGTTTAACGTAAGGCCCACTGGGATTGTTCACCTCAACGTGAACCTCTGGCGACCCCTCCACGACCCCAAATTACGGTTTACGTATGATCTTCCAAAACAAGCGGCAGTCGTTTTGTTCTACTCGCGAGCGGACGCGAAACAAGTTGAAACGACCTTTTCCAGCTACTCAGAAGATCAAACGCACCGTAAGCGCTTTTCCAAACAAGACCGTGAAACAAGACACCTGGACCGGACTACCCACTACCAGCACGAGTCAGCC
Source organism: Garcialebias charrua (assembly GCA_038048925.1). Taxonomy (NCBI): domain Eukaryota; kingdom Metazoa; phylum Chordata; class Actinopteri; order Cyprinodontiformes; family Rivulidae; genus Garcialebias; species Garcialebias charrua. The sequence goes on from JBBPBX010087996.1 coordinate 13,379, forward strand.
GGAGTGAAACAAGCCCGTCGGCAGCGGCTACTCACAGCTTGAATGGAAACGCTTATCCTCAAACAGTAAGTAATAAAAACTTCGACGTTCGCTTGACCCGTGATTTATTTAAACGAACGTGTGCTCCTCGGCCGCACCAGGCGGGGAGCGGCCTTCGCCCCCCCCTTGATCCCGAACCGAGCCTGCGCGCTTCTGTTCAAGCTGAAACCTGTGTCTGAGGAAAACCTCTTATAAACTAGTTTAATAGTTTTATTTATCTTCCCAAGGACTCTTTATCACGAGAGAACCTGTGGGACCTAAAGTGCAGTAAATTTGGTTTCTGGGCCGAATTGTTGTTCTAGTTAAACACGGTAACAACTCACCTTATCTCGTTCGGGCCCCTGCACTCTCGGATCCACGAGCTCCTCGTCTTCTCAGAAGTCCGCCTGGGTCATCACGTCGGTCGGTCACCAACTGAAGGGATTTCAGTTTAATGGTGTTCGGAAATGACCAGGCGTCTCTTGAGAAAAGTAAGGTTTATTGATTAAGACACAGGTTTAAAACAGGATAAACAGAAAATGGGCATTAGGTCAATTCATGTGCACACGAACCAAGCTGCTGGATCGAACCTCTCGCCGTGAAGTCGCTCCAGGAATGCCTAAAGTCTCTCTTTGATACGTGATGTTATGTGGTACCATAAATTGTTTTGGGATTCTGCTGTTGTCCCATTGGTTAAACCTGATAGTTGCCTTAGCAACGAGATTTATGATCCTGCTCAAGGTCTCTGCTTCCTGACCTTTATCAGTTTGTGTGCTTCTTTGTTTGTGCCAATTCAGAGGAGCAGTTCTAGATTTAAACGAGTTTTGCTTAAGTTTAAACAAGTTATTGTCCTGTGCACCTTGTGTGTGATTAACTAAGTGTGAGCCTGTGTATTGAGCATAACTACATGTATTTCTGATGTGTGTGGTATACTAAAGATGTTTTTGCTGCACGTGTGTCCTCCCCCCTTGGAATGTGTTGTGTGCAGCTCTGGTTTGCTTCAAAGAGGTGGCCCGTGGGTTGAGGCCTGCTCCAGCAGCTCTGGTTGTAAGATTAATACTGGCACAGCTGAACATGTGAAACCCTTTGTGGTTACATGAGAAACACAGTTGCAAATCGAAGCACATCTACTATAGGTTTGATCATGTGAATAATATAGGTTTAAGCATAATAACGTGTATAACAGTGATTT
>JBBPBX010087998.1:0-14587 GCA_038048925.1 Garcialebias charrua
GACATATGGATTCTTTACTGACTGAGGTCCACACTTTATCCATCCATCCATCAAACATCCATCCATCCATCCATCCATCCATCAAACATCCATCCATCATTCATCCATCAAACATCCATCAAACATCCATCCATCTATCTATCCATCCATCTATCAAACATCCGGCCTTCTTGAAACCAGACAGATGGATTCTTTACTGACTGAGGTCCACGCTTTATCCATCCATACATACATCCATCTATCAAACATCCATCCCATCCATCCATCCATCCATACATCCATCCATCCATCAAACATCCAGCCTTGCTGAACGCAGACAGATGGAGTCTTTACTGACTGATGTCCACCTTTTATCCATCCATGCATGCATCCATCCATCCATCCATCAAACATCCATCCATCCATCCATGTATCCATCCATCAAATATCATCCATCTATCCATCAAACATCTTGCTTTCTTAAAAACATGATAAACTGAAATTGTGTGTGTGTTTGTGTGTGTGACTGTTTTGTGGTTTCTAAGGACAGTGTTTTGTCAGGACAGTAATGAACTGTAATCTGCTTGTCTGTTTATAGCATATGACAATGTCCATAAAAACCACAAAACAGTCACACACACAAACGCACACAATTTCAGTTGAACATGTTATATTTACATGTATAAGTCTATCTGTACAGTATATGTATATGCATATACAGTATACATGTATATGCATATATGTATATACACTGTATATGAATATGCATATATGATATGCTTATATACATGTATATATGTATATTTGTGTGTATGTATATGACATAGATATCAATTTTATAAATAATGCAGGGATTGTTATGTATGACTTCAATATTATTAGTCACAGTTTTTAAATTTATAGTTTTCTTTCATTCAGCTAATTTTAATTTCATCTTAGTCCACCCATCATGAGAGGAGTTTTGTAAATACTATGTCCATCCATCTTTCCTTTATGTGAGATGGATACTTTGGCCAAAAACAATCATGTAATGTTTATTGGTTTACATGTGACAGCAGCTATCATCAAAATGTAGAATTTCCTCTAAATATAAGTATAAATGATCTGTTCCAGATGACGTGAACACGTCCAGAGTCAGGAGATCGCAGGTAGCCAGAAGAGCGATCAACTTCCATTAAACACGAGTACCAAGGTACATTTTAGTTCTTGTGTTCCTAAACAGATATACTTGCTACGTGTGGATTCATCAACCTTATTGTTCAATTGTGTGTGTATGGGAGTGTATTGTGGTTTTTTTATGGACAGTTGTTTGTTAGGACAGTCATACGCTAGCCTGGTTAAAACCAAACCCTGTCCTTCACTTTGCTTCGTACTAGGGTCTGGCATTCCTCCCATTGAAAACGATTTCTCCGGTCTATTTTTGACCGGACCAATCAGAGAACAGAAGGCGTAGTTTTGTTAGCTTAGCCTGGCAAGGTCCAGGCTATTCAGATAAAAAGCTCAGAAACCACTTGGTGGATATTTTTTCTGCTACCAGTGTGTAATTATATGGCTCTAATTTACTGACTGTTGGCCTTGATGAAACATTTGAGATAAAATTCGATTTTTTATCATTTATTTTCGTAGCGCACCCTGAGGCTGTTTGGAAAATGTGAAACCGAAACTATTTAAATCCAGCAGATTTGACCATTTCGTGAATTGATTTAGGAACTGTTAAGCTCAGAAACACTTCTGATAAAACGTCAGCTAAGAAATATAGTTTTTCTCAGGAAAGAAATAATAGTTTTTTACCTTGTTTTCTGGAAAATTCCTTCGTGGTGGCAGCCATTTTAACTGACGACGTCAGTCGACGTCGTTCAAAACTCCGCCTTCTGTTCTCTGATTGGTCTGTTAATCTGCCAATCCGCCTTCTGTTCTCTGATTGGTCCGGTCAAAAATCGACCGGAGGAATCGTTGTCTATGGGACAAATCCCAGACCCAGCAGTGAAGGGAAATAGAATTGAGCGGAGCTGTGCAGGTATGGCGAGGGCCAGGCTAGTCATACGCTATAAACAATCAGACAATCAATCAGATGGCAGTTCATTACAGTCCTGATAAAACACTGTCCTTAAAAACCATAAAACAGTCACACACACAAACACACAATTTCAGTTGAACATGTTATATTTACATGTCTATGTCCATCTGGACAGTCAGAGAGACATTCAGCAGGTAGACAGTCAGAGAGACATTCAGCAGGTAGACAGTCAGAGAGACATTCAGCAGGTAGACAGTCAGAGAGACACTCAGCAGGAGGACAGTCAGAGAGACACTCAGCAGGTGGACAGTCAGAGAGACACTCAGCAGGTGGACAGTCAGAGAGACATTCAGCAGGTAGACAGTCAAAGAGACACTCAGCAGGAGGACAGTCAGAGAGACATTCAGCAGGTGAACAGTCAGAGAGACATTCAGCAGGTGGACAGTTAGAGAGACACTCAGCAGGTGGACAGTCAGAGAGACACTCAGCAGGTAGACAGTCAGAGAGACACTCAACAGGTGGACAGTCAGAGAGACATTCAGCAGGTAGACGGTCAGAGAGACATTCAGCAGGTAGACAGTCAGAGAGACACTCGGCAGGAGGACAGTCAGAGAGACACTCAGCAGGTGGACAGTCAGAGAGACATTCAGCAGGTAGACAGTCAGAGAGACACTCAGCAGGAGGACAGTCAGAGAGACATTCAGCAGGTGGACAGTCAGAGAGACACTCAGCAGGTGGACAGTCAGAGAGACATTCAGCAGGAGGACAGTCAGAGAGACATTCAGTAGGTGGACAGTCAGAGAGACACTCAGCAGGTGGACAGTTAGAGAGACATTCAGCAGGTGGACAGTCAGAGAGACATTCAGCAGGTGAACAGTCAGAGAGATACTCAGCAGGAGGACAGTCAGAGAGACACTCAGCAGGAGGACAGTCAGAGAGACACTCAGCAGGTGGACAGTCAGAGAGACATTCAGCAGGTGGACAGTCAGAGAGACACTCGGCAGGAGGACAGTCAGAGAGACACTCAGCAGGTGGACAGTCAGAGAGACAGTGGTTTGGACATGTCCAGAGGAGGGACAGTGGTTTGGACATGTCCAGAGGAGGGACAATGGTTTGGACATGTCCAGAGGAGGGACAGTGGGTATATTAGTAGAAGGATGTTAGACATGAAGCTGCAGGAAAAAGACAAAGAGGAGATATATGGATGCAGTTAGCGAGGACATGAAGGTAGTTGGAGTGAGGACAGAGGATTCAGAGGACAGAGTGAGGTGGAGGAGGATGACTCGCTGTGGCGACCCCTGAAAAGGGAAAAGCTGAAAGAAGAAGAAGCGTTAACATTTAACTTGACCACCGCAGCATGACAAGCTGTGAACGCTGTATTGTAACATAAAGAGAGGTTTTAATGTTTTCACCGTGATTTTTGTGCTAAATTTGCTCTTATGTTTCATTTTTCACCTCAAAGCGGAGTGAGCAGACAGCCCCTACCCTTCCCCAAAGAGCGTCGTTACGTCATCACGGTCAAACTGCAGTGATGCAGGTAAGATGAAAATAGAAGTGACGTGCATTTGGTGAAAACTGAGAATTTTTTTGTAACTTTTTCATATTTTTACATGTTTTCAGCTAGTCCTGCAACTTTTATCAGAATCACAGTCAGAATATTGTCATTTGCACCACATGTGTTACATGTGATGAAACGAGATTATGTACACATGGTCCCAGTTACATCCAACAATAAAATGTGAGAGAAAAACAGTAATAACATCTAGGATATAACTAAGAAAAACCAACAAGAAATACACTAATCACTAATGTAATAGAAAAACATCATTATAAACAGCAGCACGAACCTGAGTCTGTATGAGCAGATGGTCACAGATGAACACAGCAACAAGAAAACAGATCGGCATCAACATGATGTGATATTTTGCAGTATTTACAGGTTTTCAGCTAGTCCAAGAGGTCATTTGGTGAGTCAGATAATCTTTGTCATTTGCACCGCATGTGGTACATGTGATGAAACTAGATTATGTACACATGGTCCCAGTTACAACATGAGTCTGTATGAACAGATGGTCACAAATGAACACACAGCAACAAGAAAACAGATCGGCATCAGCATGATGTGATATTTTGCAGTGATTATTCTTATTATTTAATTATTCATGAGTCTAACAGCCTCAGGGTAGAAGCTGTTCCTCTGTCTAGTGGTTCTACATTTGATGCTCCTTAACCTCTGTCCTGAGGGGAGTGGGGCAAAGAGTGTGTGTGCTGGGTTAGTGGGGTCCTTCCCCTTTACTGACTGAGGTCCACACTTTATCCATCCATCCATCCATCAAACATCCATCCATCAAACATCCATCCATCAAACTTACTGCCTTACTGAACTCAGTCAGATGGATTCTTTACTGACTGAGGTCCACGCTTTATCCATCCATCCATCAAACATCCACACATCATCCATCAAACATCCATCCATCAAACATCCATCCATCTATCCATCCATCCATCCATCAAACATCCTGCCTTCCTGAAAACAGACATATGGATTCTTTACTGACTGAGGTCCACGCTTTATCCATCAAACATCCATCCATCCATCCATCAAACATCCATCCATCAAACATCCTGCCTTGCTGAACCCAGAAAGATGGATTCTTTGACTGCGGTCCTCGCTTTATCCATCCATCCATGCATCCATCCATCCATCAAACATCCACATATCATCCATCAAACATCCATCCATCAAACATCCATCCATCATCCATCCATCAAACATCCATCCATCTATCCATCCATCCATCCATCAAACATCCTGCCTTCCTGAACCCAGACAGATGGATTCTTTACTGACTGAGGTCCATGCTTTATCCATCCATACATACATACATCATCCATCCATCAAACATCCATCCATCCATCCATCCATCCATCAAACATCCATCCATCCATCAAACATCCAGCCTTGCTGAACCCAGAAGGATAGATTCTTTACTGATTGAGGTCCACGCTTTATCCATCCATCCATGCATCCATCCATCCATCAAACATCCACACATCCATCCATCCATCCATGCATCCATCTATCAAACATCATCCATCCATCCATCAAACATCCTGCCTTCTTGAAAACAGACATATGGATTCTTTACTGACTGAGGTCCACGCTTTATCCATCCATCCATGCATCCATCCATCCATAAAACATCCATACATCCATCCATCCATCCATCAAACATCCTACCTTCCTGAACCAGACAGATGGATTCTTTACTGACTGAGGTCCACGCTTTATCCATCCATCCACCCATCCATCCATCCATCAAACATCCATCTATCCATCATCAAACATCCATCCATCCATCAAACATCCTGCCTTGCTGAACCCAGACAGATGGATTCTTTACTGACTGAGGTCCACGCTTTATCCATCCATCCATGCATCCATCCATCCATCAAACATCCATCCATCAAACATCCATCCATCCATCATCCATCAAACATCCTGCCTTCCTAAAGCCAGACATATGGATTATTTACTGACTGAGGTCCATGCTTTATCCATCCATCCATCTATCAAACATCCATCCATCCATCCATCCATCAAACATCCATCTATCAAACATCCATACATCCATCATCCATCCATCAAACATCCATCCATCTATCCATCAAACATCCTACCTTCCTGAACCCAGACAGATGGATTATTTACTGACTGAGGTCCACGCTTTATCCATCCATCCATCCATCCATCCATCCATCCATCCATACATCCATCCATACATCCATCCATCAAACATCCATCCATCCATCAAACAAACATCCATCCATCCATCAAACATCTTTCCATCCATCAAACATCCATCCATCCATCAAACATCCTGCCTTGCTGAACCCAGACAGATGGATTCTTTACTGACTGAGGTCCATGCTTTATCCATCCATACATCCATCCATCCATCCATCAAACATCCACACATCCATCCATCCATCCATGCATCCATCCATCAAACATCCACACATCCATCCATCCATCCATGCATCCATCCATCAAACATCATCCATCCATCATCAAACATCCTGCCTTCCTGAACCCAGACATATGGATTCTTTACTGACTGAGGTCAACACTTTATCCATCCATCCATCTATCCATCCATCAAACATCCATCCATCATTCATCCATCAAACATCCATCCATCTATCTATCCATCCATCTATCAAACATCCGGCCTTCTTGAAACCAGACAGATGGATTCTTTACTGACTGAGGTCCACACTTTATCCATCCATCCATACATCCATCTATCAAACATCCATCCATCCATCCATCCATCAAACATCCATCCATCCATCCATCCATCAAACATCTATCTATCCATCCATCATCCATCCATCCATCAAACATCCATCCATCTATCCATCAAACATCCTGCCTTCCTGAACCTAGACAGATGGATTCTTTACTGACTGAGGTCCACGCTTTAGCCATCCATCCATCCATCAAACATCCATCTATCAAACATCCATCCATCCATCCATCCATCCATCAAACATCCATCTATCCATCCATCAAACATCCTGCCTTACTGAACCCAGACAGATGGATTCTTTACTGACTGATGTCCACGCTTTATCCATCCATCCATCAAACATCCACACATCATCTATCAAACATCCTGTCTTCCTGAACCCAGACAGATCGATTCTTTACTGACTGAGGTCCATGCTTTATCCATCCATACATACATCCATCCATACATCCATCAAACATCCATCATCCATCAAACATCCATCCATCCATCAAACATCCAGCCTTGCTGAACCCAGACGGATAGATTCTTTACTGACTGAGGTCCACGCTTTATCCATCCATCCATCCATGCATCCATCCATCCATCCATCCATCCATGCATCCATCTATCAAACATCATCCATCCATCCATCAAACATCCTGCCTTCTTGAAAACAGACATATGGATTCTTTACTGACTGAGGTCCACGCTTTATCCATCCATCCATGCATCCATCCATCCATAAAACATCCATACATCCATCCATCCATCAAACATCCTGCCTTCCTGAACCAGACAGATGGATTCTTTACTGACTGAGGTCCACGCTTTATCCATCCATCCACCCATCCATCCATCAAACATCCATCTATCCATCATCAAACATCCATCCATCCATCCATCAAACATCCTGCCTTGCTGAACCCAGACAGATGGATTCTTTACTGACTGAGGTCCACACTTTATCCATCAATCCATGCATCCATCCATCCATCAAACATCCATCCATCAAACATCCATCATCCATCAAACATCCTGCCTTCCTTAACCCAGACATATGGATTCTTTACTGACTGAGGTCCACGCTTTATCCATCCATCTATCAAACATCCATCCATCCATCCATCAAACATCCATCTATCAAACATCCATACATCCATCATCCATCCATCAAACATCCATCCATCTATCCATCAAACATCCTACCTTCCTGAACCCAGACGGATGGATTTACTGACTGAGATCCACACTTTATCTATTCATCCATCCATCCATCCATCCATCAAACATCCATCCATCCATACATCCATGCATCAAACATCCATCCATCCATACATCCATGCATCAAACATCCATCCATACATCCATGCATCAAACATCCATCCATCCATCCATCAAACATCTATCTATCCATCAAACATCCATCCATCCATCAAACATCCTGCCTTGCTGAACCCAGACAGATGGATTCTTTACTGACTGAGGTCCATGCTTTATCCATCCATCCATCCATCAAACATCCACACATCCATCCATCCATCCATGCATCCATCCATCAAACATCATCCATCCATCATCAAACATCCTGCCTTCCTGAACCCAGACATATGGATTCTTTACTGACTGAGGTCCACACTTTATCCATCCATCCATCAAACATCCATCCATCCATCAAACAAACATCCATCAAACATCCATCCATCTATCTATCCATCCATCTATCAAACATCCGGCCTTCTTGAAACCAGACAGATGGATTCTTTACTGACTGAGGTCCACGCTTTATCCATCCATCCATCCATCCATCCATCCATCCATCCATCCATGCATCCATCTATCAAACATCATCCATCCATCCATCAAACATCCTGCCTTCTTGAAAACAGACATATGGATTCTTTACTGACTGAGGTCCACGCTTTATCCATCCATCCATGCATCCATCCATCCATAAAACATCCATACATCCATCCATCCATCAAACATCCTGCCTTCCTGAACCAGACAGATGGATTCTTTACTGACTGAGGTCCACGCTTTATCCATCCATCCACCCATCCATCCATCAAACATCCATCTATCCATCATCAAACATCCATCCATCCATCCATCAAACATCCTGCCTTGCTGAACCCAGACAGATGGATTCTTTACTGACTGAGGTCCACACTTTATCCATCAATCCATGCATCCATCCATCCATCAAACATCCATCCATCAAACATCCATCATCCATCAAACATCCTGCCTTCCTTAACCCAGACATATGGATTCTTTACTGACTGAGGTCCACGCTTTATCCATCCATCTATCAAACATCCATCCATCCATCCATCAAACATCCATCTATCAAACATCCATACATCCATCATCCATCCATCAAACATCCATCCATCTATCCATCAAACATCCTACCTTCCTGAACCCAGACGGATGGATTTACTGACTGAGATCCACACTTTATCTATTCATCCATCCATCCATCCATCCATCAAACATCCATCCATCCATACATCCATGCATCAAACATCCATCCATCCATACATCCATGCATCAAACATCCATCCATACATCCATGCATCAAACATCCATCCATCCATCCATCAAACATCTATCTATCCATCAAACATCCATCCATCCATCAAACATCCTGCCTTGCTGAACCCAGACAGATGGATTCTTTACTGACTGAGGTCCATGCTTTATCCATCCATCCATCCATCAAACATCCACACATCCATCCATCCATCCATGCATCCATCCATCAAACATCATCCATCCATCATCAAACATCCTGCCTTCCTGAACCCAGACATATGGATTCTTTACTGACTGAGGTCCACACTTTATCCATCCATCCATCAAACATCCATCCATCCATCAAACAAACATCCATCAAACATCCATCCATCTATCTATCCATCCATCTATCAAACATCCGGCCTTCTTGAAACCAGACAGATGGATTCTTTACTGACTGAGGTCCACGCTTTATCCATCCATACATACATCCATCTATCAAACATCCATCCAGCCATCCATCCATCCATCAAACATCCATCCATCCATCCATCAAACATCCAGCCTTGCTGAACGCAGACAGATGGAGTCTTTACTGACTGATGTCCACCTTTTATCCATCCATGCATGCATCCATCCATCCATCCATCCATCAAACATCCATCCATCCATCCATGTATCATCCATAAAAATATCATCCATCCATCCATCAAACATCTTGCTTTCTTGAAAACATGATAAACTGAAATTGTGTGTTTGTGTGTGTGTGACTGTTTTGTGGTTTCTAAGGACAGTGTTTTGTCAGGACAGTAATGAGCTGTAATCTGCTTGTCTGTTTATAGCGTATGACGGTCCTAACAAAACATCCATCCATCCATCCATTTTTGTCCGCTTATCCGGGTTCGGGTCGCGGGGGTAGCAGCCTAAGTAGGGAGGCCCAGACTTCCCTCTCCCCAGCCCTCTCCCCACACCTAACAAAACAATGTCCATAAAAACCACAAAACAGTCACACACACAAACGTACACAATTTCAGTTGAACATGTTATATTTACATGTATATGTCTATCTGTACAGTATATGTATATGCATATATACATGTATATGCATATATGTATATACACTGTATATGAATATGCATATATGATATGCTTATATACATGTATATATGTATATTTGTGTGTATGTATATGACATAGATATCAATTTTATAAATAATGCAGGGATTGTTATGTATGACTTCAATATTATTAGTCAGTTTTTAAATTTATAGTTTTCTTTCATTCAGCTAATTTTAATTTCATATTAGTCCACCTATCATGAGAGGAGTTTTGTAAATACTGTGTCCATCCATCTTTCCTTTATGTGAGATGGATACTTTGGCCAAAAACAAACAATCATGTAATGTTTATTGGTTTACATGTGACAGCAGCTATCATCAAAATGTAGAATTTCCTCTAAATATAAGTATAAATGATCTGTTCCAGATGACATGTGAACAAGTCCAGAGTCAGGAGATCGCAGGTAGCCAGAAGACCGATCAACTTCCTTTAAACACGAATACCAAGGTACATTTTAGTTCTTGTGTTCCTAAACAGATATACTTGCTACGTGTGGATTCATCAACCTTAATGTTCAATTGTGTGTGTATGGGAGTGTATTGTGGTTTTTATGGACAGTTGTTAGGACAGTCATACGCTATAAACAATCAGACAATCAGATTACAGCTCATTACTGTCTTGATAAACACTGTCCTTAAAAAACACAAAACAGTCACACACAAACATACACAACTTCAGTTGAACATGTTATATTTACATGTATATGTCTATCTGTACATTATATGTATATGCATATATATACATGTATATGTTTATGCATATATACATCTATATGTTTATGCATATGTACATATATGCATATTCTTGTATATATACATATATGCATTTACATGTTTAAATGCATTTGCATATACAGTACATGTATATATGCACTTACATATACATGTATATATGCACTTACATATACATGTATATATGCACTTATATATACATGTAATAGGCATGTAAATATAACATGTTCAACTCAAATTGTGTGTGTTTGTGTGTGTGACTGTTTTGTGGTTTCTAAGGACAGTGTTTTGTCAGGACAGTAATGAGCTGTTATCTGAGTGTCTGATTATAGCGTATTGCTGTCCTAACAAACCACTGTCCATTAAAACCACAAAACAGTCACACACACAAACACACACAATTTTAGTAGAACATGTTATATTTACATGTATATGTCTATCTGTACAGTATATGCATATATATCCATGTATATGCATATGTACATATATGTATATTCATGTATATATATACATATATGCATTTACATTTTTATATGCATTTGCATTTACATGTATATATGCACTTACATATTCATGTATATATGCACTTACATATTCATGTATATATGCACTTACATATACATGTATATAGGCACTTACATTTACATGTAAATAGGCACTTACATATACGTGTAATAGGCATGTAAATATAACATGTTCAACTGAAATTGTGTGTGTTTGTGTGTGTGACTGTTTTGTGGTTTCTAAGGACAGTGTTTTGTCAGGACAGTAATGAGCTGTTATCTGATTGTCTGATTATAGCGTATTGCTGTCCTAACAAACCACTGTCCATTAAAACCACAAAACAGTCACACACACAAACACACACAATTTTAGTAGAACATGTTATATTTACATGTATATTTTTTCATTCAACCTTTATTTAGTCAGGTAAATCTTTTGAACCTCATGGGCTCATTTACGAAAGCGACCTGCTAAAACTAAAGAACAATGAACAGCAGTGATAGAATTTCATTAAACAATAAACAAACAAACAATAAACAATAGAAAACAAAAAGAGAGAAAAAAACAAATATATATATTTTTTTTTCTTTTTTTTTTTTTAACAAAGTATCAAAAAACTAGCAAAACATTATAAGGTAGACGTATAAAATCAAAGACAGGAACAAATCTGCATTGGTTTTTGCCAGGATTCCAACAGATTCTGAAAACCATTTAGAGAAGTCAAGGTCGAGAGCTTCAGATCTTTTTGTAAGATATTCCATGAAGCAGGAGCAGAGTAGGAGAAGGCCCTTTTTCCAAGTTCAGTCCTCACTGACGGAACACTGCAGGTAATCATGTCCTGAGAGCGCACGCTGTAGCTGCACTCACGCAAAGACATGTAGGAGGAGATGTATGAGGGCAGCAGACCAAGAAGTGATTTAAAGATGAAAATGTACCAGTGGTAGAGTCTGCGTGAGGTTAATGATGTCCAATTAACCAGTGAATACAGGGTGCAGTGGTGGGTACGATAATCACAACCATGTATATGCATATGTACATATAAGCATATTCATGTATATATACATATATGCATTTACATGTATATATGCACTTACATATTCATGTATATATGCACTTACATATTCATGTATATATGCACTTACATATTCATGTATATATGCACTTACATATACATGTATATAGGCACTTACATATACATGTAAATAGGCACTTACATATACGTGTAATAGGCATGTAAATATAACATGTTCAACTGAAATTGTGTGTGTTTGTGTGTGTGACTGTTTTGTGGTTTCTAAGGACAGTGTTTTGTCAGGACAGTAATGAGCTGTTATCTGAGTGTCTGATTATAGCGTATTGCTGTCCTAACAAACCACTGTCCATTAAAACCACAAAACAGTCACACACACAAACACACACAATTTTAGTAGAACATGTTATATTTACATGTATATGTCTATCTGTACAGTATATGCATATATATACATGTATATGCATATATGTATATACACTGTACAGTACATGAATATGCATTTATGATATGCTTATATACATGTATATATGTATATTTGTGTGTATGTATATGACATAGATATCAATTATATAAATAATGCAGGGATTGTTAAGTATGACTTCAATATTATTAGTCACAGTTTTTAAATTTATAGTTTTCTTTCATTCAGCTAATTTTAATTTCATCTTAGTCCACCTATCATGAGAGGAGTTTTGTAAATACTCTGTCCATCCATCTTTCCTTTATGTGAGATGGATACTTTGGCCAAAAACAAACAATCATGTAATGTTTATTGGTTTACATGTGACAGCAGCTATCATCAAAATGTAGAATTTCCTCTAAATATAAGTATAACTGATCTGTTACAGATGTCATGTGAACACGTCCAGAGTCAGGAGATCACAGGTAGCCAGAAGCACGATCAACTTCCTTTAAACACGAATACCAAGGTACATTTTAGTTCTTGTGTTCCTAAACTGAATTACTTGCTACGTGTGGTTTCATCAACCTTAATGTTCAATTATGTGTGTATAGGAGTGTATTGTGGTTTTTATGGACAGTTGTTTGTTTGGACAGTCAAACGCTATAAACAATCAGACAATCAATCAGATAACAGCTCATTACTGTCCTGACAAAACACTGTCCTTAAAAACCACAAAACAGTCACACACACAAACATACACAACTTCAGTTGAACATGTTATATTTACATGTATATGTCTATCTGTACATTATATGTATATGCATATATATACATGTATATGTTTATGCATATATACATCTATATGTTTATGCATATGTACATATATGCATATTCTTGTATATATACATATATGCATTTACATGTTTAAATGCATTTGCATATACAGTACATGTATATATGCACTTACATATACATGTATATATGCACTTACATATACATGTATATATGCACTTATATATACATGTAATAGGCATGTAAATATAACATGTTCAACTCAAATTGTGTGTGTTTGTGTGTGTGACTGTTTTGTGGTTTCTAAGGACAGTGTTTTGTCAGGACAGTAATGAGCTGTTATCTGAGTGTCTGATTATAGCGTATTGCTGTCCTAACAAACCACTGTCCATTAAAACCACAAAACAGTCACACACACAAACACACACAATTTTAGTAGAACATGTTATATTTACATGTATATGTCTATCTGTACAGTATATGCATATATATACATGTATATGCATATGTACATATATGCATATTCATGTATATATACATATATGCATTTACATTTTTATATGCATTTGCATTTACATGTATATATGCACTTACATATTCATGTATATATGCACTTACATATTCATGTATATATGCACTTACATATACATGTATATAGGCACTTACATTTACATGTAAATAGGCACTTACATATACATGTAATAGGCATGTAAATATAACATGTTCAACTGAAATTGTGTGTGTTTGTGTGTGTGACTGTTTTGTGGTTTCTAAGGACAGTGTTTTGTCAGGACAGTAATGAGCTGTTATCTGATTGTCTGATTATAGCGTATTGCTGTCCTAACAAACCACTGTCCATTAAAACCACAAAACAGTCACACACACAAACACACACAATTTTAGTAGAACATGTTATATTTACATGTATATGTCTATCTGTACAGTATATGTATATGCATATATATACATGTATATGCATATGTACATATATGCATATTCATGTATATATACATATATGCATTTACATTTTTATATGCATTTGCATTTACATGTATATATGCACTTACATATTCATGTATATATGCACTTACATATTCATGTATATATGCACTTACATATACATGTATATAGGCACTTACATATACATGTAAATAGGCACTTACATATACGTGTAATAGGCATGTAAATATAACA